>DWEO01000039.1:0-13376 GCA_018245995.1 Pyrrhopyge telassa croceimargo
AGTGACTTGAAGATATATGAATAATATTTATTTAATAATGTTAATATTTAGATATGATAGTTGGTATACGCACTGATAATGAAACTCTACAAGCAAATCTGATTAAAAATACTTTCTACATCCGATACGCCTACTTTATTAAATTAGTACCTACTTATCATTCTTAATATGCATTCTTAGAACACATTTAAATTGTATGCAATGAAGGTCATGCCGCGACACATTTTCTTTTAATGTACAATTTTTTTTCTTACATATTCGTAAAGGTAACCACTACGTTTAGCATAATATCCAGCTCAGCCTGTTTTAAGTAAACAGTAACGACAACTATGTGATATCTAGTGGAATATAAATGTAAAACACACAGTTTAACCTCCTTACACTCTAAAGACTATTCACAGTAAGGACTAATCACGCTAAAGACTAATCACGCTAAGAACTAACCACACTAAGGACTAACCATACTAAAGACTAACCATACTAAAGACAACTAAGCGATAAGCAATCTGTATCATTTACGTTTTCGTTAACCTGCTTCGTTACTTCATTTAATAAACGTAACTTCAATTCGTATAATGTACGATACGAACTGGATTTTGCGTTTGCTATGCTAAGGATAACTGTGTGATAATTTCCACATATTCCATATTTTGTTGCCCTCCCTACGTATTTTGAATTCTATGTGATGTAATAAACATGTCTTAAATAAAATCCACTGGTAGATAATAATAGTGATAGAACGGAATATTAAAGACAAAAACGAGGATTGACAACCAGTAAATACAAATACACATACAAGCATGTGCTTGTAGTAGTTTTAATGAAATTTTCTGTGTGATGAATACCTCAAAGTGTGACAGAGTCTGGATATGAAAATTTAATTGTTCAGATTGCTTGACTTGCTTTGATTTCATACAAAATAAGCGCTGTCTGTAGTGTTATTGACACGTAAACAAACTAATTTTGCGACTACTAGTAATTGAAAATGGAATGTAATACGAAAAAAAATATTTAAAACCCACATTTCAATTGTATCTGGAATTTCATTAAGCAAGTAAATGTTGCATACGCTCACATATCGCTGCTTTGGATTAATCGAGCAGCATTTATAAATTAAATCAAAGTGGGATTGATGCACAATCCTCGTTTTAATCTCTAATTGAGTTTGTCACAAAAGACAGTAGTGTATTATAATGAACGTGTTATAGCACAAAATAAACTTTGACATCATTTACTATAGGTATATAGGTATATTAACTGACAACCGTACACATGAAGCTTTGAGAATTGAAAACTAAAAACCTTACATTGCCTATCAGGCACGAAGCATGGAAACTCAAGAAACTAAATGCGTTACAGTATGTAAGATAATTAAAAGATAAATATCTAAAAGTACCTATTTTGGTATCAGGATAATCAAAAGATAGATATGATGAGTACAATGACTAAACTAAGTTTTCGAATACAGGTACACCGCACCCAACCCCGGTCATTATTTCAGCGAAGAAAATCGGTCAGCATTTTCACTTATTATAATTTACACAGTAGTCAAGCAAATAGAAAAATATTTAATTTCTAAAGTGCATTATTTTCATATTCTTTTAGTCCGCTTAAAATTTAATGATTTCATAATATCTATTGATTAGTTCATATTATACACGTATTCAAGATAAAAATCATTTCATCAATATATGTATATACATAATAATATGTATCGTAAGAGAATGTATATAAAAGTATAGTTATTCTATTTCACGAAGAAGGTTTGCCCTTGGTTGTAGTAGTGACGTGCACAGATAGGCGTGTTAGTGTGTGTAAACTGAAGGAGCGCTAGCAAAGATATAAAAAACGCATTTTTAAATCAAACTTTAAGTTTTTCATTTTGCAGTGCTTTACAATTATTAACGAATATTTGATTATTTTTAATAGCTATTAGTTATTTTTTACATGCTTAGATTGCATGGACTGTGCTTTCACTCGTTTGTTTGGATTTATTTAATACATATTAACATTCTATAACCCAAAAATCGAACAACTTAGTTCATACAAAAAAATCAAGTAGAAGTAGGTTATCATACATTTTTATTCAGCAAAAAAAGAACAATAGTAATTCGACATCTTTAATAACTGTCAGATATATGATTTTCGGATTGTGATTTGCTGTCATGCGAATCATTTTGCGGATCAATCACGAAATTAAAATCCAGGTCAAAATATTTGAAATATATGTTCATTTTTATACATATATTTACAATCCCCCATATATTTACTGCATTTGTTTTTATTGCTGACAATACCATTAGCGGACATCATGTGCGGACTCAAAACACTAATGATTCGAACGGCGTCGGAATCGTGATTGAGCGCCAACGCGTGAACAACAACCAAACAAAAACCCCATCGTGAAATAGAATATCTGTAGTAAATGTTTTAATAATCGTAATAGTTATTTTTGTAAGATGCTAAATCGTAGCCGACTTCTATTGACATGAGACGGCAATAATAAATTCCTCTTTAATGACGTAATAACTTTGCAGTTTGAACACGGAATAAATCTTAGTACCTATTAGATAATATCAAACGATATGGACTCGTTATTTGCGAATAATATAAATGATAGATAAATTATTGTCGAGAAATTGAACGCATTTATATTTATTTACACACACATAGAGAGAACCGTATATTAAATACCTAGTACGACAAAAATAACAGTCGACAAAAATTCGGAATGGAATTTAGTTTTTTTTTTTTAACAATTACGTATAGTAAAAATGCTGCGAGATATAACGAGGTAGAAGCGAAGTAAAAAATCTATAGGATTTAACCTTTAAAGTTAAGCACACAAAGATGTGAAAACATATTATTTGCATTTAAATACGTCAGAAAATATGTTTCTACATATAATTGTAGGTAATAGACATCCTACTCTACTCACCTAAAGAGTTATGTTTAAAGGAATGATATTAACCAGTAATTTTATTGTAGTATCAGCAAGTTGTGAATAATTAATTATCACGACTATGAGAAAAAACATTTAATCGTCGTTTCAAACTACACCCCTATTAGACAAAAAATTGATTAAAGTTATTTTACAGATTGGCAAAACTGAATTATCAATTCCACAAAATCTACTAAACAAAGCTGCTGAAGTTTGCACATTTCTAGCCCTAACACATAAAACCTTATTATGAAAAAAACTCTGGCAAAATACTTGGTACTATATCTATTAATCAATCCTCACAAGGAATAAGTTCATTGTTACATTTAACTAACACAAGGAAAAAATTGAGCATCCTATATAAATGTAGAGACAAATATTTGAAGACGAAGCGTAGCACTCGTTGAACGTCGCCGCCTCCGCACAATAAAGTTGCGAAAATACGTTTGAAATTGGAATATCTACTTCTACACATCGAGCCTCTGAGCTCGCACAAATAAAATCAATCATCATTGTCCATACCTATTAGCTCCGCCTGCAGACGGCCCTTGGTGCGGCAGCACGCGGTGAGGCACAGGATACGCAGCGCCAGTCGGAAGTTGGGGCTCAGCAGAATTAAGATGATGATCTTCCAGAAGGAATTGAGGATTCCCAGCCAAACCATTCCGAAGTGAAGCATCGGGATCTTTAGCTCCTGGTCAGTAAAGTATTCGTACATTCTAACACCAGCGTACGGGGCCCAACTCAACCAAAAGGCGGATACGAGGACGAAACTCATCCAATGACTAGGATTGGCTAGATTCTCTGCGAGAGCTGTTGCATATTCTTTATCGTGTATTGGAGCACCACTGTTCAATTTTCTTTTCATTGAAAATATGTAGAAGTAATTGTAGACGATAGAAATAACGCTGGGTCCGAGGACGAGTATACCTAGTGTAGCAGTGTAGGCATACGTGGTGCTCCAGTCGAGCATGCAAATAAATGTTTCATTGTCAAAGTTCGCCTCTTTCTTATATCCAAGGAGTGGTGGGCAACAGAGCATTGCGGCGGAGATCCAAGTAAAAACCATCCAGCACTGGCTTCGTGTTCGGGTTTGAACCTGCGAATAGAATGTCTACTTACTAACTTGTTCTTCTGTGAAAAACTTCTTAGAGCTAGGGAAAATATTACTGCAGTATTAAATTTCTTCCATTATATCTTCAATTTTAATATCTCGTCTTACGATAGATGCCAATTAAATATTCTTTCTTCAAAACTTGCCAATTCGACTTCGTGATTATTCAAATATTTTTCGACGTCATATATTGTCAGAAGGCCAAGGACATATATACCAGCAGTATTATTTTAAACGTAACATGGAATACTGATGCACACGATAAGACATTCCAACTAATTATATGTTACTGGAATGGTACATGGCATATTATGGTCGAGCAGCATTTTACATAGAATATTTTCAAAAGTACGAGCCTTGTAACATGTTTAGTGGCTTTAATAAATTGCGTAAAATCTTTTATTTAAAGTCTTTTGTTTAATATTAATAAATCTATTTTAAAAAAAGATTAATGAATTAAAAACTATAACTGTAAGATCATGCACATTGGCATACAGATTGTTTTCATATTCTATTTCTTATGAAGTGTTATTAGAAATGTGCTAAAACATTCCTTAACATTAATGGGCAGTGTGTGTAAACATTGGCTGAAAGTCATTAGTGTTTCTCAAATAGTACACCTGATTTCAGCTCATTGTGCCATTAATATTCTCCGGCCCAAGTTGTGTGAACAACAACAAACAGATGTTTATAATTCAAAATACATCTTTATAAAGTAAATATAGTTGGAAAATTTAATTGGATTTATCGTAAATAACAAAAAACAACTTTTTATAAATTTCTTATTACATTGAATGTTAAAATTTAAGAATAATTTTTATTTTATATTGGTAACCAACCTTAAGCTTATTCAATCAAAAATCTTATTAATGTATTATAATTTACTTTCCCATAAGTAAATATTCAAGTTTTAAAGTTTAGTAGGATATAAACCTTTCATGTGAATCGAGGAACATACCTTAAACTGCAAAATTACATCGTAATCTAAATAGACAAAACTCTCTAAATAGACAAAACTCTGAAACTCTAAATCCGGCTCAAAAATATTTTGGATAATTAAAATAATCAATCATCAATCAAATTATTGCTACTAAAGTTAGACCACCATTTAGAAATAATTTAGACCAATGAGGGGGAATTATTTAGATTAATAATGAGCTATTTCATAACTCCTGTTGTAAAATTGTTAAGGTTTGAATTCTAAAAGTAAGATACCGAACAAGGTTAATTGAAACCACTACAAGGATGTTTTCCCAACACAATTTTAACGTTTGCTAACGGTTTCTTGGTATACACTTTCTGTGTATGGTTGACTATTCTACTATAAAAATTGTACTTCAGTTAAAAGTTTAAATATCAGATGATGGAGCCAGGTCAAATGTAGAGACGAGTCTTGAATTTAATAGTAATACATTTTTAACAGTAAGTTAAACATTATTTACAGTTAAGATAGAGCCTCGATTCTTTATACTTAGAAGAACACACACGGAAGCAGATGCAAGTGAAGCATATAAATGTTAGAAACACATTAACGTTCATATAAATATACAGATTGTGGTGGGATCCTATTGACGTCCTCTCTACCATTTACTCATTGATTACTCGAACTTCAGTGCAGTACTCCTGTATAGGTCAGTGTTGTTTGACATACGCATAACAACATTAAATATAATTTAAAAAAATATTAATTGATCATAATGATCTCTAATCGACTATAATTTAGTAAGATATTTTCAATTGCATAAATTAAAAATTTTTCGTAACTCATAACTCTGAAAACCATAGAGTAGTAGTACTGCTGTCTATTAGAAAGGTGGACTAAAATGTAATGATAGCACTTTCTTCTAATCCTTCAACATCTCATGGAAATATAAATTAATGTAAGTTTGTTAAGTCTCATGCACATTAATGACAAAATCGTGGTTAAAAATTATTGGTACTAGCATAAATGTATAATGTCAATGTGTTTCTGACATAACCTTTGGTATTCGCTGGCTCTCAATGATTTGTGAAATAAACATGGCCTATAGTAAATAAAAGGTTACGAGAATCCATGCATAATTATGATCACTGCCAGTTCAAATTTACAATCTTTATTCAATACTCTTGTGTACAATTGGATACAATTACAATCAATAATTTTTTTATCAATATTATTAAAAAATAATGTTCGTAATTTCGATGTACAGAAAAATATATAAAAAACTAGCATAAAAAAGTACTGTAACTTGATCAGGTAATACCCCACGAGAAAAAAGATTGATTTCAATACATATCCATAACGATATCAAATGTAATAAAAATTTCGAAAATTACTAACAGTTAAAAATTACAAACGTATTATAATATTATCCAAAACTAGCGTTAGAGCAATTCGGTGAAATATGCTCTGTTTTTCCTTTGTGAAGGGAGACATAAAATTGAACGAGTTATAAATGAGAAAAAATTATGGTTTAAACATTACAAAAATGCTCTTCTGGCAGTGAACATTCCGCAATGTCTAAAAAGCACATAAAACATATTTACCGTTAATACAGAGTGACTAAACGGTAATTTTGTATGAATTAAATAAAGCCAATTTTTATTTTATTTAGGAAATCTGTGACAAGTTTTGTGATTCTTGTAATTTTGAGTCCCAATTAATCCCAAATTTTGAGATTTAATTTATTTTTTAGTTCAAATACAATGCCCAGTATCCTTTATATCATCCATTATGTTCTCGAATACTGAACAACAGCTTTATATTATTATATCGATGTGTGTATTGAAATGAATATTCGTTATATCCTTGTATTGATTTGATTACGCTCTTTGGAATTTAAAACATTTGTTTAATTCCTAGGAATCATCGTGACCATATACAACAAAATGTCATTTGTGTTAATTTCATTCATGATGTTATTGTACATACAAACTAAATAGAAATAAAAGAGGACGTTCAATTTGTATTATTGCTTCACAAATAACTGCAAACCCTCAAGAAAATAAAAATAAACTTGTGAGCACAGTTTCCTAAATAAAAAACTATCATCCAAAGGTTTGAGTCACTCCGCGAAATCAGAGGAGCCAGCCAGTTGCAAACACAGTCTGTGGAGGCACATAGAGAAGATATAGAAAAAGATATCTACCGTCAGACTAACCGTCTCATATCTAAGCGGTTTCCGGACGGCTAGGTATCGGTCTACGGAGATCCACATGAAGGTGTAAACCGACACTGCCCACAGTGTCACCTCGACGTAACCGGCCAACCGGCACATTAGGTCTCCGAACATCCATTTTCCCGTTATCGCGGGATACACGGATAATGGTACGACGAATATTCCACAAAGCAAGTCCGCCACTGCCAGTGACAGTAGATAATAGTTGATCACTTCATTCGACAGCCCTGCAACAGGAGAACTTATTACAATCCTACCAACATCGTTTTCATTTATCTTCAATTTCGTTTTAAATGTATACTTATGTTTTATTCAATTGTGTTTATTTGAATGTTACTTTTTAAATTTTCTATTCGTTAAATTTAATTTAACTATCGGTTATGGAAATGAAGTGGTTCTAAAAGCTGAATTTCAATATATTATAATCCCTACTAATAGATATTATAAATGTGAAAGAAACTCAGTGTGTTTCTTCTTCATGCCTAAACCACTGAACTGATTTGATAAAGAAAGGCCATAGTTTAGGTTTTTCCCAGAAATCCTACAGGAACAGGAGCTATGCGTGTAACCCCGGAACTGTATATTTTTAGGTTAGGTGTAGATTTTGTTTATTATATAGGCCTCTTCAGGCCATGTCCCTGACGGGGTAGGCACCGATTATCACCGAGTGCCAAATATCTCTAAATGCAAATTCAAATTCAAATAGCATTTACTCAAAATTGATTCCTAGGAACACTTTTTGAACGTCAAAATATAACTACTACCGCTTCGGAACTATCCTTCTATCCTTACAAACCTATTATACGTGTTTAATATAGATATAATATAACGTAACATCACGTCTCTATTCCCCGTAGAGATAGGCAGAAGAGTGTAGTACACACGAGTTCAGACTTTGAGCCCTTATAATAATTTAAACCAGAAATTTTTAGTTAGAAAAATCCAATACTATTTAAAACCGAACAGGGAATCTAACCCAGAACCTCTCGATCAGCAGTTGCATTTGCAACGGCTTAACCATTTAAATATAAATTGTAACAAATTAGTGAAGACAAATATACTGTGATTGAAAATCAGGTGACTAGGTTTACAGGCAATTAATTTACAAAATAAATTACCAAACTCTGCCTCTCATAAATATTTAATCCCAATGACTCATTTTAAATACGTTTTAAAGATATCACAATTTATAGGAATATTTGTCAATAATCGTAAATAGTTTTATGGGATTGATTACCCATAATGCATATCAATTTATCACATATGATTTCTTAAGTTTTATCGTAATTCATATTTGAAAAAAATCCAGGATAACCGTTTAATAACAAGTTTATACCGAGATGGGAAAGCACGATACCAATGATGGAAGAGTTATAACCTACCTTTGAAGTTCAGGAACGAGGCTATAATTAGTAGGTTGGAGACGACGATCGCAACGCCCATCACCGCGATGATGGTGGCTTGCGTAAGAGACTCGAAAGTTGCGAGTGGACTATCAGCGACGCTCACTTCGCCATTCCCTGCCGCATTCCTTGCATTGAGCAACCGCGCCGGCATCTCAGGGCCCTGCAAGCTAGCTACGTTTACGGCTGGTGCTCTAGTTCTACCTATTCGATTATAATTTCTGTTTCGTTTCCCTGATGTCGTTCTATTTTTATTATTTGTTTTTAATAGCAATATTAACCTTTATTTTTTTTTTAAATAGCAATATAAATGTTATAATTTTACTCCTGTTTGTACGTTGTATAGATTTTGTATGATTTATTTGTGTTTTTTTATCTTTATCTTATATCCATTTCGTAGTATTTAGTAGAATTTTATGGGCACGAACAATGTTTTATTTTTAATTCTTGTCTCTGGTTTTATAATTAAGATTGTTATCTTAATAATTAAGTAGATACATTACAAATATTCGTTGAGTTTAGTATTTTTTTTCTAATTGTAAATATGGAAAAAATGCTCCTGATAATTTATTAAAATGAATATTTAAGCGCCTATTCATAAACATATAATGTTATAATTGATTATTATTAAACATTATCTATTATGAGAAGTAAACTTTTGCAAAACATTAAGGGAACTGTTCATCAATGAACCGATAAAGGTTTGTATAAACCTGTGAACACTAATTTTCGTAGAAGAAAAAGCTTTGCTGTAAGAAGCTTACAAACCAATCTTATTTATCAAATGATTTACTTATTTCAAATTAGGAAAAGTGATATCGTTAAGTGGGACTGTACTTCATTTTTCTACCCAATTCTTTAAAAATTACACGTGCGAGGTCACTTTTTTTACATCGTAAATCCAAATAGTCTAAATCATCGAAATATTTTTAGAAATACAGTATATATTATAATAATATATAATTTAGAATTCTTCAGCTCTGCCTTTTAAGACCCTGGATGAACAATACTCTTTTAAGACGATTGTTAAATAAATTGATTTCATTGAATTTTCGTAAGTAAGTATCGTTTCGTAAGTATTACGTACAGAATAATAGACAAGTCAATCCACATTTCAGAACAGAATGTAAAAGTTTCGGGATTTATTAGGTAATAATACTTTAGAAAAGGCTATTCGGATTAAAATTAAAAGGTAAACAATCAACATGGTCGTCATCATCAGAACACGTCTACTCCAACGGTTATCGGTTATCCATTTCTCACTTCACAATAAGAAATTTTCAATATTAATTATTTGATTGATATTTAATTAAACATGAACTTATTTTGTTAAATTTATATTTAAAATTAGATATTTTTTTAAACATGATTATATTTGATTAAAATACGTAGAATATAATAAAGGGATTCTGTTCATAAATATTTAAATTTTAAAAACATTATTGATATCAATAATTTTGTTGGCTTTTAAATTTTGTCAATGATTATCACGTGCTAATAACTATGAAAATGTAGTATTTTTGTAAATTTAAGATTTTAAGGTAGTTAATGACAATGCCAAAAAAGTTTATTGATAAATCTTTGTATCGAATGTTTGGACAATCATCTGTAATGACAAAAGCTAACAGATTGATAAATAAATTACACGTACAAAAAAGTCATACCAGTGTGCCTATAACAGTATTTGAAGTTCATTTAATACGATTGTTTATGAAGTCACTGATTTTTATTACAGAGTATGTAACCCGCGCTGAGTTCCTTTGGCTCGAAAGTCGTGGCGAACAAACCCGTAGACTCATAAGGAGGTTCATTTTAATTTTGAAGTTTTAACGGAAGCAACGCATCTGGGATTGATTAAAATGGTGAGTTGAAACATTTGATATTGATTATAGTAAATTTGATATGAAGCTACGAAACCTACCTTCCCGGCGCCTCCCCGCTGGTTCCGGGCCCCGAGGTTCCCCCGTCACTTGTTAATGAACGGCTCGAAAAACCATTCCATCCCCCGCCGTCTGGTAGGTCCTGATAAAAGGAATATCAGAGTGAATATACTTGTGAGACAAAAAACTCACATTGGTGTATAATTGTTATATGTGCTTCTGTATAATGATTTGCAATGTGTAGTAATGTAAAGAGATTTGTATTAATAGATTTTAAAATCTCAATTTTTTTTAAAGTATCTGCTTACTGCTTATTTTATCTTATTAATGAATGGTAAGTAAATACCCTAACATTGTTTCCTTATCAAGAATTATTTTTTAGAGCTCTTTCATTGAAGTATTGCCTTTAAAAAATAGTCTCAATTAAATTGATCGTCGTAGCTTCGTAGCAGTGTAGTGCCGAAGCATCAATCTCGTAGCTAGAACTCTATGAAAGCTAATGTTTTGTTACCACATCATCGATACTAATAGAATATGCTGTGGAGTATTGCGAAGTGACTGGAACGATATTGCAGATAAAAACTTCATAGTAGCTTACAATAATACCTATTGTAATTATGTGTAACCGAAATGTCAGTGTTTAGCAGGATATTTTATATATTAGAGGTATATTAGTCATAGCTATAATTTTCAATGAAAAATACAAAAAAATATAGTTAATGTGAGTATGGACAGTGTAAAAATAAGCTTTCGAAATTAAAATTCATTGAACAAAAATTAGACAACATTCCAAAATATATATCTGAATTTATTTATCTTAAATTTGCGGTACCGCGCTTATTAAACTATCAGAAATTGTTCTAAGTTTGTACAACCTGAAAAGTGATCATTAAAATATGGGTAAATGAATTATCAATTTAATAATTGAATTCCATTCCAAACCGACAATAAATAGAAACGTATTTCATCAAACAACTCACAAAATCCTTCAAAAATAGTTCAATATTAACATTTTGAAGGCACCTGTCATATTTGAATGATCGCTAGAATAATGAAAATTCTGTGGCAATGTTAATTATTTTAGCTAAAGTAAGCTAGGTATCTCAGAGAAGTCATTAATCATTTCAATTTACGGTTTCGTGATCATTTTGTTCCTTCATTATTATAGTTATCAATGTGCAACAGTCCACTAACAGTTCCTCGGCTCCTCCATTTCCCGCATCATTTTAATTAAATATATAATGTCTAAGGAAATTATTGGTATATATTTTATAGAACTGATTGACTATTGAATTGAGCTTTAAAGTTTAAATGAATTAACTTTTCTTTAATTAATTTCTTAAGTTACTTTTTATGATTATGTATATAAAAATGTTACGTTTTTCGTTCGAAAGTAAATATTCTTTTACTTGGAGAAGTGTAATGCAAAGAACATGCGTACACTTGTTGAACTTCATAATTAAATAAATCATTATCTCATTCTTAATTATATATTAGGCGAAAATAAGTAGAATTCGTCTGTTAATATTTGACCTTTAGTATGACACTTCACACATGTCCCATTATTTGTTCCCCCTGTATGTATGTTGTATGGTTAAGTTGAGATTTCTTTGAGACATAATTCGGAATAAATTAAGATTGGAAACTTCCTTCTTCAATTATCGGGAAAACTTCCATACGTAAAAAGAAAGTTGAATCTTTGAAATTTCAAATTAATCGTCTTGTGTTTTATTAAATCTCCGACGAAATTTTCGGTTCACGAAGGAATAAATAAAATTAATAGAATTAATTAATAGAATAAGTAATAAATTACGACAAATTAAGGCTAGGTTTTCTATAATGTCAGAGTAATTTAATAAAGTATTTGAATATACATAAGAAAAAGAGAATTACATAAATGTAATAAACAGGTTTCATTGATATGAATTAAATAAATAAATAAAATAAATCGAAAATGTAAAAAAGAGTGAGAGGGATGGAGGGATGGAGAATGACAAAAGTCAGCGTATTGTATATGAACTTAATTATGATTGGTGTTTCATTCAAATAATCATCATCATCATTATGATGATTTGATGATTAATTAATGCGCATTTTATAAAAGTTCGTTTGTCATGAAAGAGGTTCTTTAAACATTTTTAATGCTGAAAAATAAGAAAGTATTCGCGATTATTTATTGTGCACCATTTCAATTGCTTTTTTTTGCATTAACATGTTTCGCGTGGAAAGATACCCAAAGGGTATGTGACAAAATAATATATACAAGGTGTGTTATTATTACCGCCTTTATACTTTTGCTTTGCGTCGCATACTACTCCACTGGAGTAGCGCACACTATACAGAATGCCTTTACCTTTACTTTCAGCATGAACAATTACCCAAAAGGGTCAAGGGTCAACATTATTTTAACACGCGATTTGCTAAGTACAGTACAAAAAAAAACCCAAAGCAGCAATGATGTTATTTTATAGACACGCGATAATTGATTCGCTTGGAAAACCACCTCGCCGGGTAACGTGAGGCATAACTTCACGCCGATAATCACCAATGGTGTGGTGCAGGAAACGGCAGATACGCATTGCTGTTGATATCCACAGTTGCTCAAATGCTGGATGGGTACAAATAAACCATCCCTAATACATATGCAAACATAAAGAAAAAACACTCGCGTGAGCGCTGCTGGCAAGCAAAGGAGACACATTGGAAATTATACAATGCTCATAGAAATGAACATCACATGTCGATGTTATTAATGAAGGATATAAAATAAAATCGATGGTAAATAACTGAACTGTAAATATATACGTAAATAAAAAATAAATGAATAATACATTAATATATTTTGACCCGGTCAAGGCATGTAGTACCTAGACAGTAACG
>DWEO01000040.1:0-13363 GCA_018245995.1 Pyrrhopyge telassa croceimargo
AAGTAACTGGTGAAACGTGGGAGTGTAGTATTACATTCCTCTGCCTACCTCTTCGGGGATTACAGGCGTGAAGTTACGTTTTTTAGCAAATCTTTATATTTCCATTACTGTCCATTACTAAACATTGGTCTCCCTTAGTCAACGAAATCTCACCTTTTCCTAGGCTTAATTACGGGCATACATACATACATGTCTTCACGCCAGGTCCCTCACAGGGTAGACAAAAGACAGCCAGTGTATATCACACAAACACAAAGTTCGCCGTAAATACGACCCCTTTTCAATTTTCACTAAGGATTTATAAATTAATAGACGCTAGTTCGTGTTTTATTCAAATTTCAACGTTACTAAAGCAAACACATGAACTTGTTAAAGCTCGCAACGGCGCGATATATATCGGCAAGCCCTAAATTATTGCTTCAGCTTAACGCTGCACATTTGCTTCGTGTAGCGCGAACACCAAATTTTGCAATTGGAGGATCCAATACTGCTTGTACGTTGATAGGTAAAATTTGTCGCTTTAGATATATGTCTTTGAAAATCTGAATTCTTTAAAGCTAGCTAATTACAATTTAAAGGAATTTATACTTAAAAAATCATTAATTACATATACGCGCACGTGTTGGTCTATACATAATACATATGTGAATATAGAAATTCGTTCATACATATATGTACAACGATGTACAAATATTTCTACAAATTATATTTGATTTATGGTTTAATACTCTGACGCAGTAGTAACTCTGGCACTACGATTTAAACAGCCAGTAAAGATTGTTATGTTTATTTTTACAGTTTAGTCCTGTTTAAAATTTATGTTTAACTTGATCTATGATATATGTATGATATGATGAATACATTATTAAATTTAATGTACCTGCTAACTCACAATAATAAAGTCTAGATACCTACCAGGTATAGACTTTATTATTGTGAGTGTAGTATATCAAAGAATATGTAATATTCAAGAGTTATTCGCACGCCCGACGCCTCAGTATTATGAACTATCGCATGGAAATAGTTGTTCGCCTAAGGAAAGTTAGTTCATTTCCTTGAAAAACTCCTGAGTACGCTCTGCGGTCACGTGCGGGTTTTCCGGCTACTTTCAGATTATAAGGATAATTTCCGTGCTGTAATTACGTTTCGAATATTTTCGTTTGCGCCGTGTAAACGTTGGCAACATTACTCTTTATGCCTGTCTTGTTGACCCTCGTTACGCGTCTCGGTAACAAGGTTATTTGTTTGTTATTTATACAAAACTCAACGAGCGCCGTTTGGGGAGGAACTTTGAGTGGGTATTTTTGATAGTCAAAATGGAAAGCGCTCGTAAAAGTATCACGATGTTTGAGAGATAAAAGAGTTATTCCACTCGCGGTGGCTGACATTTGAAGAAAGCTGACTTTGCTTTGTTGTTTCAGATTGTAATAAAATATACATTTTAATTGTGACGAATAATAAAAACATGTGTTCGGTATTTAACTCATAACCAAAGCTAGTAATGCTACCGAAAACTTAACTGTAAATTAAAATATTTGATTACTAATTGATCGAATTTTCAACCCGTATATATGATGATACAATCAACGAAGCATTCAATTAAAAAATTGCTACAATATCAGCCTATTTTGTAAACTATAATATGTACTTCAATTGCAGCAACATTGAAAAAGTAGTGGATTAAGTTTTTTTTCGAATATACCATCGAAGTGAATCGCTCGCAAACAGCTTGTGTGCGAATCAAACATTTCATAGTGATGGCAAAACATTTGCGGAACACTACCTAAAATTTAATATCAGTGTTTGCTGTCATGCATCGAACAGCCTGTGACATAAAATTGCGAATACATAGTACGTGATATTTGATATGATAACCGGATATACAACGCCGGCGATGAATTTGTCTCGGTATTTTTATAACTAACCTCCTGTCTGTTCCCATGGAGAATCATTCAGGATATTTTGTATTGTAGGCGTTGTTATGAACGTATTCCGTTTATAATTTTTAAACTGAAATTACAATTGAAACTGAGTTACTGGCACTCATACAAATTCTAACATTGACGTAGCAAAATAGTTAGTAGACTTAGTTAAATATTGCTACGTTAACGTAACAAAACGTATGGCTATTGCTACTTTGGAAAGTAACAATAGGCATATAACACCTTTGAGACTTACAATAAAACATGTGGAAGAAATATCTTCGAATTAAGGTCATAAGTAGGCAAGGGAAGAGATAACGTCTGATCATGGGGATTCATGATTTAAAGAATGTAGCAGAAAATTCTTTGACCTTGTAGCTTGCTTAGGTGCACCAATGGGTTTCAGAGATCAGTTATTGAATTACTATTCCCACGTGATATAGTACGAAATGTGATTGAGAAATATTTTCTACGTATAAAATAAATAGGGAAAGATGATAAATTGACTATTCGAAGACGTGAACATTTTCAGACCTATATCTATATTTTAGGTTTCTCTTTATGTCGGCAGTATTCAAAGTCGGCTTTAACACATCTGCTTTATAAAAGTTTGGCACAGTACCTACATATTTCTTATTACGTAAGCCTAGTCTCATAGATATCGTTAGATTATATCTCAGCACTAATATTGTAAGTGTTTATATTGTGTGTGTTTTTTCACAACA
Organism: Pyrrhopyge telassa croceimargo; assembly: GCA_018245995.1. Taxonomy (NCBI): domain Eukaryota; kingdom Metazoa; phylum Arthropoda; class Insecta; order Lepidoptera; family Hesperiidae; genus Pyrrhopyge; species Pyrrhopyge telassa. The sequence goes on from DWEO01000040.1 coordinate 2,648, forward strand.
CATTTTTTCCGTAACTTCTCACAGTCATACCCACAAGTACCTACAATACGATTGAACTAACAACTAACTGTAACTAACTAACTGTTTGTTCTAACTTCCAATTTCCTTAAAAACAGTATGGAGTACATTGTGATGAAAAGTCAAAAATAATTATCAATATTTTCAGTTAATAATATCGCTTGTATAAATATAGCGGGTCTTTATTGAAGTTTCATGCAAACATAGCGAATAGCCGTGCGATCCGAGCAAACACGAGGCACTCGAACGTACATCAAATAGTTATAATCAATTAACATAACGCCTTTATATGTGTCTGTGTTGTGATTCCAAACAGACAAGCTGAATAATTAAACATGGCTTCTGTTGTCGTAATTATTTTGATAAGCAGCACACATGTACATATGTGCAATATTTTCATTGAGCAACATAACAGTTTCGCGTCGTACACGTAGTGTTGCCAGCATCACCGAAGTTTTTGTAACTAGTAAAAACTGTTTATCAATGACATACGATATGCCAGTCAAAAACCAAACCGATCATAACAGCAAAACACTGGTTGGATACGAAAAGCAAGTACAAAAAAAAAAATAACGCTTTCGTGACTTTAAAAAACATGGAATCAAGATATTTATCTATATGAACCATATAAATTGGATGTCTCGGATAATAACGACCATACACTTAATGATATGTTTTATGGGAAACAAAATAAATTGAAAATTTCTTAAGAGTTAAAATCAGCGCGAGTTGACATCATACGTTTACTATCAGCGCATACGTAGTATACAATATTAAATGGCTACATAACAGAGTTATAAGGATTTTTCCGAACACCGCACTTGTATCAGCAGTAGCAGAATGGTGGTTTTAGTCTCGCAGTTCGGGGTTTAAATACTGGCACGCACTTCTATATGAACAAATTAAATTTTAAATTAAATATCATTCGCAACAAACTATAAAGGAAAATATCGCGAAAGACTGAAGCAACTTGGAATTGCACACAAAATTTCTTAACATTTGTGTAGTGTACCACCTGGAAGCTGACTGACACAGCAGCCTATAGCTATTAAAGTTACACTTTTCTATGTAACAAGACGTATGTATGTCAATAGTGCAATAATAAAAGAGTTCATGGTGTTGTCTGCAATTTCCCGAGTCGGAATATTAACATATCCCTACACCTATAATGGATATTTAATGTTTAAACTTTAAACAGCGAATGTAGGAATTGCCATATAAAAAACGTTAATGTATGTAGAGTATTAATATAGATCTATATTCCTCCACAAATTGGTTAATTATCATAATACGTTTTCCTTTAAACCTTTTTGTACCTAATCATTTTAAAATAATACGTATTATTTTGAAGCGTATTTGCACGTTATTAGAATATCCTAAAAAGGGAAAGGGTCCAAAGTTTCCGTAATTGATTACCTCTATGGCCTCTGGTAAGAACCTTAACCATTAATTGTGGGACTTTTGTACCGAGCCTTCTATACCCAGTCTACATCATCATTAAACTCTAAGCAAAACTGTGTAAGAACAAATAATTCATTCTATAGAGAATTAATATAAATAACTGTACATTTCTATTTATGAAAATAATTTACTGAAACTCGAAAAAGAGATCATTATGATACATTATGACACATACCTACTTTTTATTCCTCTTCTCAGTACCAAGATTTTCATACATACATAGGTACCTATTAAATGCCAAATGAGGAGCACATGTAGTCTGCATACCATTTCCAAAAAGATTACTTTCAGTTTCATAAAACTGTGATAAAAATAATTTGTGCTTAAGTGACACATCGTTTACTTTCGAGATAGAAGCTTACATTGTATTACTGCTCTATTTTCATACTTCCATTCCCGCGAATGTACCGCGATTGCCGGTGGCAATATCACTAAAAAATAACAAGGTGAAAGAATGTTATCCATGTAAATACCGCAATAGATAATACCTATACCGATATAATAACAGCAATTGATGATAAATGAATAATAACAATAGAATACAGATCTGTAAAATTTTTACCTTGAAACTGTCAGCGATTTTTTTGAATATTGGTTGTGGGGTTAATTTGAATTCAACGAAAGGACATCCGATACCTTTAATATGTTTTTAGGTCCATTTTTCTGAGTGATACAAGTAATTGAAGATTGGATGGTAGTTATTTACTTACATTGTGTTTTTGTGCGAAGTAATAACAAATATTATACTTCACTATGGGCATGTACTACCCTCGATACGATACTACGATACTACCAATATTGTACTGCAGTACACTAGTACCTAATAGCTAGAACTATATTAAAACTGTCCTTGAAACATTGGTTCAGAATTGTTAGGAAAGTAGAGCAAGGGAATAACAAAGTTGTAATTCCGAACTAAGGGTATGAGGGGGTAATATGAGTGCTATTGTACAATTAATTTAATAATATATTTGAATCCAGCGTTCCGGTGAGACATTTTTCGTTGGACCATCATAGGATCGCCATCTTGAAATCTTTTGTGTCTTTTAGCGATTCTGTATAAGTTATCCATTACTATTCCGTTTGCGTAGGAATTATTACTACTGTGTGCAAAAACCTGCACGCTCTGAAAAGAAACGAAACCTTTAAATAGAAAACCTTGGTGAAAAAAACACGTAAGTTACAAAGGTAATCCCGTAAGATATTGCACATTACCGTCGCTCATTGGTCGCGCTCGCTGCAATCAAGTGCAAAGTAGAAGTATTTCATCAGTATCAGGGCTCTGTCGCTCGGTCGATATAACGATTTGTCTGAAGAAGTTATCAAGTCCGCTTAAGAGATTCGTTTCAACACTGACAAAGAACGTATTCAGCGTCATAATGAGCACTAGTCATAGGTAAGTAATTTCATTACTATATTTCTGCGTAAGTAAGTAAGAAAGTAATATAAGCCAAGAAGACCGTGTTATTTTCAAAGGTGCTCGTAGATACTATTAACGTTATATTTACTGGTTATTGCTATTTTTATATAGTAATAGTAAAATGGGACAATTCTGTCACAGGTTAGGTGATGTTAAAAAAACGTAATATAAATACAACGTAACATCACGCCTCTAAACCCCGAACAGTTAGGCAGATGAGTGCAGTATACTCTGGCCTTTCACTAGTTACGTTTACGTCCCATAATGGAATACGGGGTGGGCCTATTGCTATACACCGACCATAAATCCAGAATCCGAGGTACTAGTAGAAATCCCCACTAAAAATCTAATTTTGAAAAATCTAAATAGGCTCACCACCTACACCATAACTTGTAAACTGGTGAAACGTGGGAGTGTAGTACTACACTCCACTGCCTACCTCTTCGGGGATTACAGGCTTGAAGTTACTTTTTTTAATATTATATCGTAATATACACAAAAAAAAGATGCGAAAAGAAAAGAACCAACCAATTAATTGGTCTATGTTTTAGATCAATTACCGCATAATCCGTCCAGAAGCGGCATTAATTTCTAAAATGGCCTAACAATTGAACACTCGAGCAAATATCTCTAATACTCGAAAACGGGAGAACGGAAACTTTTACGAATAGGCGCCACTGACCGACTTTTTATTTTCCGGTCCACCGGTCGATGGACATTCTCGTCAAAGATTCTTTTTTTCCGCTCGAATTGCATCACTCTTTTGTCTTACAGAGAGGTCTGAGAATGGAAAACCTATTTCTTCTTATTCCGATACCTACATCGAAACATCAGTTGTTAAGCATAATGTTATTGGTTTGCGTTAAACAACAAGCGTATGCAATAGTAGCATCCAACCGAGATGAATACCACGTGCTGTTAAATCATATGCCGTATACCATATCGTATTATATACTCATATGAGTCACTGAGGCTAGTGGTACAATTGTTATTAATTTTCAATATTTTTCAATACTAGAGTAGACGACTTCGAAGTCTTCGAACTGATGAAAAGCAGATAAGTTATGGCATACAAAAATGAGATTAGTTTAATGTAAGCCAAAAACTGTTGAAGTATACATACCCTTCATGTGATCTAATGATCTGAATATAAAAATTATATAAAACTGCATATTTGTAACACGCATCGCGTGTCGTGGTACAAATATCGTTATAGTCCGATTTATTTTAACATAAATTCACATTCGCGAGACCATTAAATTTTAGTCGCATTTGAATTAAAACGGTGGAAAGCCTTTGACTTTGAGGGACTGGTCTTTGAAGGATTTATAAGTGTTGGTGGTAATTTGTCGCCGAGCCTTACGAATGGTCTTTTGATCAGACTCTTTTAAATAGGTGGAGCGTGTTGGTGCCTAAGAAATATTAATAGTGCGTTATTTTTTATTAATATTTATCAAAAAATAGTCAAACAATTGCCAAATATAATCCAAGCAGTGTCGGGAGCTAGATGACATTTAAACTATTTAATATGCATCTATTACACGTTAATACTATCATATGACAATTACACATTACACTAAATACTGTATTACATAATTAGAGCTGATTATTGACTTACATACTATATTCTGTAACTATTGAGTTTTTTATTTCAGTCACGATTACAGAGGGATTAGTAAATCAGCATAGTACGAAGTTTGTGTTTAATATTGCGCAGTTCAAACATAGACTAACCCCGACCTGTTGCGGCAAATCGGACCCACTATATCAATGACTGCAGTTATAAGTGATTTACAACCTCTGTGTACGTTTAAATACGGTGTTCTCAATCTAGGAATACAAACGAGTTCTGAACAAAAAGGAGTCGCGGGTAACAAATGGTGTTAATAAGATTTTGTCCTTTGTTTATGGAAATTTTTTAAACAAAGGAACGTAATTTCGCGTTCCAGGCCTTCCGGTACTTATAACGATATGCGGCCACACATATCTTCCTACTATCCGGGCTCGCCTGCTGAACGGTTTGAGTTCCCACTCCAGCCACCCGCGACCCCGGAAGTTTCCTTTTAATCGCCTCTTACGACTGGAGAAACCGTAGCTCGTATTATGTTCCCTAGCTAAAGATCAGATACGGGGTATTTAAAAGCGATCTCGAGTCATAAGCTCCCCTGATTTCGTTGCTCTAAATAAAACCTCGGTCAACTTCAGAATTCTCACAAAAAACAACGAACCTATTATCCGTGTATGGAAAAGCTTCAGTTGCACATGCGGTCAATTCTAGCAGTTTTCAGATAACTACATACATATATAATTGCAATGTGGGCTAGTTTTCCAGGTATCAGGTGGATAGTACCAACTTTATGGGCAGTACCTACTTAGTAGGTATTTCAGTTTAATCCATGTGAAATTGCGTTGATACGTGCTAAAAAAATAAAAAGAACACAGATTTTAAGATGCTTTCAGAAAAATTCATGGATTAATGTACCTAATTTAATCAAATTAAAACCAATAAAACATTCTTAATTCTCAATAAATACATATGTACTATGAAGGAAATTGATTTGTATCAATGGATTCAGTTCAATTACGTTTGAATTCTGATTCAGCATCTTCCTAATAGGTAATCTGCTCAATAATCATTATATCTTAATAGTCGAGATATATCTCAATCACTTATTAACTGCTTCCAACAGATAAGATAGAACGCAACTGTAACTTTCACGAAGTTAGGAACTTGTTAACCCGTTAACAGGATATCTGTTTCAAGTGAAACTCACTAACTTGAATCGAATGTAAATAATGATTCATTTATATATACATAATATGTATATATGTATACGAATACATCTAAAGATACGCTACAGATTTTTAAATGAGATAAAATTTATTGAAAACGTTTGGAATCAAGTTTTCTATGCCTACGAATTGTATTAGGAAATGTAATAATAAATTAGGCTTTTGTGATTTGTCGCTTAGAAGTTTCTGGAATAGCGTATTAAGTATTTCGACAGCGCGATTACTTTCGTACACTGTAAGTTTGTTACTTATTATGTGTAAACACATTATTTTTATACGTATGTAAGTTCGTTACTTATTATGAGTAAAAACATGATTTTTATGTAAGATCGAGAATACAATATTGAATATAATAAAATCGAGTAATTTATTGTATTTACTTTATTCTGTGTATAGCTGTCATAGATGAATTAGTGAATTACTGAATTACTAATAATGAAGTTGTTGTGGGGGTATGAGGAAAATAATAAAACTTCAAAGGTACTTTACTACTTATCACTAACGTTCTGTTAGAATTGCCTTATTGAAAGTAACAGGCGCCACAATATTGTTACCATCAACATGACCGCATTGTTAAACATCCTAATTACTTGTAACCAATTTCAGTATAATATCGACTGATATGGCCATTTACGTATAAAGTATCAACGGATGAGGCTGATATAGCTATTTACGTATAAAGTGTCAACGGATGAGATGTAGGTATTCGAGCGGTTGTGGAACACGCAGCGTTCCGTGTATGTTTGTGTGATTCTTGAGCTGAATATAATCATAAGTAAAAGGCATTGATAGCTCACTGACACAGTTCTGTTGAAAATAGGTTGCAGGAGTTCGTTATGTTCATGGGTTACAGCTTCAACACTTTCGCTACTAACGTAAACTGCTACTACTACTAGTTAAAATGAATAGAAAATGCTACAAATGGATTTTTACAACGCATTACATAGGTACAATTGCCTATACATCTTATAACAGGGCGTCTAGAGTAAAAGGTCTAAATTGTCAATCACTATATTAAACAAATGAAAACATTAAAAAAACGTGATGTTTATCCCTATATCCTCCTACATCTATCATAATCCCTGGAGAGGTAGGCAGATGAGTGTACGTGTTGTACACGTGACGAACACTTCCACGATTCACCAGTTACGTTTAGGTCCCAATGTGGAGTAGGTGGTGAGCCTTTTGCCATACACCGCGCACAAATCCAGTAGGTATATCTAAGTATATGTTCCAGCCAATACGACATAAAAAATAGAATTAAACAGCTATCTAGTTACCTTAGTAAATGTTACGACCACGAACTGGATACATCTGCGAATTAGTTCGTGAAGACCGCACTAAGTTCTGAGCGAGTTGTCTTCTCGATCAACAGCTTGAAATTAGTTAGGCACTAATTAAGGATCAAGTTAACTTGGCGTCTGTAACTTAGATGTCTCAACTCATCAGTAATTTTAAACACTATTAAATATCAAATATGTTAGTACGACGGTACAAATGCAGTTTCCGAGTCACTTCAAGAAATTTGTACAGTATCCGACCCGGGATTTGAACCCAGGACCTCTCGATCGACAGCCGCGCTAGCAACCAACACGACCAAAGAGGTACTCTTTATATTTCTCATTAAGTGTATATATTAAAATTACAGCTGATCTTTAGCGATTTTATCATCATCATCATCAAAGTATCATCTGACTACAAACTACACCAAGTTATCGAGCAATACGGTCACAAGCAGGATGCATCAGTAACTAAGTTTTCCGAGAACGAACTAAGTTCTGAACGAGTTGTCTTCTCAATAAACTGCCTGTAACGAGTTGAACACTAATTAAAAATCACGCTTTACTTAACGTAGCGCAAGTCGTTTCCAAACAAGTAATAAGTATATTTAGTTTAGTTTGTAGTGTTCAGAGGTCAATTACCTATTTGTTGTGTACTATTTATAATAGTATTGTATAGTATTCGACTCAATTATTTATTTATTGTGTACTAAGATAATTGAGTTAAATATTAGACTAAGACGATTGGTAAGATTAGGTACGATTAGACTAAGAGGACTAAGATAATTGAGTTAAATATTACAATAATTCGAAACATTGAATTATGACCACTCGCGTTCAGGTTTTAAATTAAGTTTCGGGGTTTCATTTAATTTTAGATATAGCAAGAATGACGCATAGTAACATGACGTAAACGATTCATTTGTACGTCCTGGGCGTGTGTAGGTACTTAGGTACATTTACGCACACAGGGTATTACAGTATGGAAGCGTTACGCCGTCATTTTTGATTTTTATTTTTTTATCGGCACGCCAGTTCCCTTGCAGAGTAGCCAGAAAACACCGAGCGCTCAATATCTCTAGGCCTAACTTGGCTTTGCCACACTAAATGTTTTGTTTATGGTTATATATGTAGGGTTCCCGCTTATAATCAGTTAAAGGAAATAACGTCTCAGCTAAAGGGACTTACTCCTTTGGGCAGCGAACCTTACATTCTAAGTCATTAAATGCTGCATGGGCAAGATACATACAAATGTAATTTAACTACTGCAAAAGAACTAAGTTGTGAATTGCCTGGTCACCCAACAGCAGTTAAACAGTGATCAGAAGAACGCGGTTAACTTAGATTTCGCAGTTTAATCCCCTCTTTACAAGTTCATCTGTTGAGATTTAACTTTGAAGACAGTGAATTTAAATACGCAAAGAGAAAACAGCGCCGTCACCTCGCCGACATGAGCACTAGCTTACGCAGTAGGACCTCGGATAATTTTATAACTAGTCGGGTTATTCGAAGAAACATACGCGAGTGAAGTCAGTACATAAGGTATACATGTAGGCATGTACTGGAGACGTTTAATAGTAATGAGAAAAGATTCGTCAATTAAACGATAAGATAGAAAAATCTCAAGCCCAGTAGGTATACGTACTTGCGAATCTCTTGATACGTTGCTTATCTCTTTCCGCCCAGTTATCATATTCACATAATAAAATTGTACATTAAGTCCAAGTTATTAGAAGAATATTCCCATTATCACACTATCGCCACATCGGCTTTTATAATTTTCATTTTGAAACACTTTTCACTGCCTCGTTGGTCGTGTTGGTTTGTTGGTCCTGGGTGCAAATTCCAGGTCAGGTCCTATTAGATTTTTCTAATTTAGATTTTCTAGTAGTGGCTCGGAGTCTGGATTTGTGCCCGGTACTACACAAACCCAAACGTAATTTATGAAACGTAGGATTGTGCTACACTCCTCTGCCAACCTCTTCGGGGATTACAGGCGTGACGTTATGTTCAATGTGGTAATTTGTTTTAACGCCTTTCTACCCTTATACAGGACCTATAAATGCATAAATAAAGAATGCAATTATTTTATATATGGCAGATGTGGACATATCTACACAGTAAAGGAAATTACTTATTACATATGTTTCTCTATATGTTAATCTTAAATACCATCACGACGATCATCTGATGTCCCACTTTAAAAAGTTGATGATACGATGAAAAATAAAACTGCAAGCAAATTATTTGTAGGTGTTTATTTTATTATCAAATAATCTCTTTTTAAAACCATATGGATACGGACTTTCTATAATAATGATTATATCCCTTAAATATTTTAATTGTGTAAATATTTATATTAAGACATGTTAATAATCACTAATATTTTAGTATGATAACTGTGTGAGTACGATTGACCTATTTACAAATTTACAATTGAAAAAAATTACAAACAAATATATATATGAAATAAATACAGTGTATAAAGAATAATTCAACATGTTGAAAGTTTTTTTCTCGCTAAAACAGTGAAATATTAGAGGATAGTGACAATATTCTTAAATTTAAAAAATCCTCGTAAGAAACTGATAGAGCGCCCTGGAATAGCTATTAATTTCTTAACGTGTATTAATAGGTACATACAAAAACACATATCCTCACGCCAGGTCCCTTACGGGGTAGGCAGATAATTTTTGCCTCTGCCTACCCCGTGTATTAATAAACATGAGTAAAACCTATTGGATTATCAAAATTAAAATAAAATGCCCACTGTGTTCTGAACAATATCTGTATGAAATGTTATTAATACAGGACGTGATATCTATGTACATTTTAAAATGCGCAAAAGTTTACAGTGCATACTCAATTCATAATTAAAATTTTGAAATAAGTATATTATTTCCATTTACTGCAAACCGCGGATTAACAGTGTTCGTGTGGTATTGAAAATATTTTTCATCGCGTAATCAATTCGTGCAGATTGCGGTTCTTTCATTAAAAAGGAAACAGTTCAAATACAAAATGGTTGATTAAATATTGGTGAAGATAATACAACGTGGTTATTAATTAATGCATCCAATTGGTTTTTTTTTCAATTTAAGTAAACTCTTTATGGTACCCTTGAGGCTGGTAAGTTCCTTAGTTTCGAAGCAGAATATATTATATGTATATACAGATTCAATATAATATATAATTTAGGTATTTTATAGATTGAGTTTGCAATTTTAAACAAATAGCAAATTAACAAAAATATTAAAATCAATATTAACGAATCAAGAATCAACCAACGAATGTATGAAATGAATAAATAAACATGAAAACTAATAAACATATTGTTTTACTAATGCATCCAAAACTCAGTGTTACATACATTCCCAATGAAATCCTCTATAATTATGAAGAATAAATAAATTACGTTTTTGGCAAAAAATATCCAATACAACATTATGAAATCTCCTATAACAATGGAAAAGAAAATTAGTTGCATATTTTTTTCCCCAAAATTATCAAATAAAATGTTTAATATGTAATTGGATATGTAATTTTTCTACATGCAAACGTATTGCTGTATTTTACTTTGTTGTAATTCAATTAGGTATCATTTAGTGTAAGTAACACTTTATCAACTCGAATATGAGAATATTATTATCAGGTATTATTAATAAAGAAGTAACTTCACGCCTGTAATCCCCGAAGAGGTAGGCAGAGGAGTGTAATACTACACTCCCACGTTTCACCAGTTAC
>DWEO01000041.1:0-13312 GCA_018245995.1 Pyrrhopyge telassa croceimargo
TTTCTACGAATTCCAAGATGTGCAGGTTTCCTCACGATGTTTTCCTTCACCGTTATAGCAAGTGATATTTAAACTTATTATTTTATATGAAACTATTTAAAATACATAATTGTAATTGTAACTATCAAACTGTTCAACTCCGCTCAGGATAGCTGTCACGTGAACATGATGTCTAGAGTTTCGTGGGAAATCCAGGAGCCCCTTTTAAAATCTTCATATATACCTACTTCAAATATAAATCAGGTTAAATATGATGTATGTATAAGATTGTGTAAGATATTAGATAGATTGTATATTGATATGACGTTTGGAGTGGTTTGAGGACGGGCCGTTAGCCCGATGCAATATTATTTGGGCGGAACGGTACCGTTACCATTAATGGTGATTTAAAAAAAAACGTTCATGTATTTTATCTTCAAAGGTTCGCTATGATAAAAAAGCTTTCAATCGCGCTCGTGAACTTTGCCTCGGGGTAAAAATAAAGAAGCCAACAGTCAGTACGCTATTAAATGCATATGTAGCGGTATATTGTGTACCGGCTTAATTGTCGTGTTTCTTCGGGATAGCATTCCGGGCCCTATCAGAGGTCCTTCATAACCTCCTGCCGATTGTAGCGATATTGCGGCAAAGTCGGTTACCCATTTACAACTGCCTACCTCTTTGGGGATTACAGGCATGATGTTACTTTTTTTACATGTACATAAATACGTATGTTTATGAGCTGTCTGGATATATACTTATATAATTTTATCAGCTGTCTTGTTACGTAATACGATCTCTGCATACTCTCGAATCAAATAGCTGTTTGTGACTTGTGATATGTAATAAAAGTGTTTGGACGACACAACTTGATAAAAAACTGTTATATTCATAATTTGCACACAACAAACCTTACAGATACCCGAAATCAAAATAGAATCCAAATTATCATTCTATTATTTGCCTCTTTGGATCAGATATCTGAAGTTCTTTGTGGATTATCGGTATTATACACGAATGGGCTTATAACGACAGTTTCTTGAATTGTACTTATAATTTATTAATAATATAATAAAAAAAATAAGTTTCAATTTTGAAAAAGGAATTCGTTGGAATTATTGAGTATGCACTTCATTCATTTGACATTTGTTTTACGATTTGGCACCATTTGAAAATAGTTTCAGTCACGTCTGTACGAATTTAACACGAGGAAATTTTCGTGCAATGGTTTTTTATGAGTCTCGGTGTCATTTAAGTCAACAAGAAAGTTATGATAGACTTCGATTGGCCTTTCACGATGAAGCCCTATCTCGTGTCACTATTTATAACTGGTTTAGCGGGTTTAAACGTGGTCGCCCTAATCACACCGATGACCTGCGTGAAGGACGACCTTCTACGGCAACGACTGATGATAACGTCAGTGTTGTGCGGCGTATGATAGAGACTGAAAAAAGAGTGACCTATAAGTAGATTCGAATAAGCTTAGGCATCGGTATGAGTCAAGTGTACAAAATCTTTCATGAACATTTAGCGGTCAGGAAGCTTTAGTGGTGAATACCTCATAATTTGACCGAGGCCCAAAAACTCCGTCGTGTTGATTAGTGCCTTGAAATGGTTCAAAGGTTTAACGGAGGTGACTCAAATGCTGTGTACGACATACTTACGGGTGATGAAAGCTGGATTCACTGTTATGATCCGGAAACAAAAAGTCAGTCTGCTCAGTGGGTGATTCCTTCCGAGGAATTGCCAACTAAATTGAATAGGGGTCGAAGTGTAGGAAAAAAGATGGTGGCTTCGTTCTTCGGAAGGACAGGTCATTACGTGACATTTGTTTTAGTTAGAGGATCAGAAAACGGTTACTGCAGAGTGGTATACTAACAATTGTCTGCCACTTGTTCTGGAAAAAGTTCCAGAGAAACGACCTTACAGTTGTATCCTCCTTCACCACGACAAAGGACAAATGATTGCAATTGCCTCTAGGTGTCCGCGGGTTTTCGCATCACGCGCCACGGGAAGCCACCAAAAGGTCACCTCGTATAATTAGACTTAATTTTTTTAACATCGCCTTAATTATGTCGTATTAGTCGCTCCGAGTATTAGTCATAGTCTTATTTATGTAAGCTTGATGGAAAAAATAACGTGGACACGTGATTAAACGCAACAGGGTAGGAATTCAAGAATTATGTTCGTCGCAGGTTTACATTATTCATATTTAGTTTATTAATACAATATATAATATACAATGCGAATGTCGATGGACGCAAGTAACGAGGGATACCAAGACTTACCTATCTTGAGCAAATAGCCCAGATACTGCCTGATGAGGGAGTCAAAAGTCTCCGAAATCGGCGTTCATGTATGAAGAGGGGGATGAATATAAACGAAGCCCGACAGGTTTGTAAGGATAGAGATATTTGGCACTCAGTGCCCTCTGCCTTCCCCTTCAGGGACATGGAGTGAAGATATGTATGTATGTATGTATGTAGTTTATTAATAATGATCTGAATTGTCGGTGAAGTTTTAAACTAACTCACTTGATATTTCCGCTGATTAGACTAGTCCGTTTAAAACTTGTCTGGTGTACACCAATATCCGCAACGATCTGAAACTTTGAAAATCTAGCATCTCCATTACCATCTTTATCAAATCTTAAGTAATTGGCGAAATATGTTTTACTCTTTATTTCCATTCCTGTTCAGCCGTCATAATTAGACACATTCTGATTTTACCTACATCCTACATCACACCGTTGATCATCATTTTCTGTTTACTAGTATTGTGTTGTTGTTTTAGCAAAGTTTACAAGTTAATTCTCGCTGCATTTTCTAGACTAATTGGTTCCGCTGTGTTCCACTCTAATTAGAGTTCTCACATATATTTTTTTATAAATACTCGCTGCTTCCTACTGTCGTAATTGTTCTTTCGGAAGTAAGTTCACGTTTCCGTTTATTTTGTTACGGAATAATTAAAAGGTTTCAAGGTGTTCACTGTACATTAATAAACAGCCATTTACCGCAACTGTGTCCATTCAGCTCGTTTTGTCAACATCGTTATCAACATCATCCTTTAGCCATGGGGATCTCCAGTCGTTTCATGCAAGCAAAACCAGAGATTTGGTATAATGTATTTATACGAACACAATACGTGGGTACCATTACGCATTCAATAAACGTATCACAATAATGCGTGAGACATTTTCAACTATTTACGCGTTACGAGCGCCATGAGTCTTCAGTGTTGCAACGATATGTATGATGGTTAATTTGGCAGCAAATATATCGTAATATATTATTAATAGCGCAGGCGCGCGAAGCATTCAGGTGTCTCATAACAGCAACAAATTATATCAAATCTGGATCACGCATCGATCATTCACCTTTGCTATTACGAAAGCGTAACTCGCTCGCGCGACGCATCTCGGGGGCGGTGGAGATGCGCTCAAATGTCACGATATTTGCGTACGTACTCGTCCCAAGCGCCGTTCGCGTACTGCTCCCTGATGCTGTTTAGCTACCGATCACGTTCAATACTCTCAAGAGGGCGGAGAGTTTGTTAATCGTTTGTGGTCATCTTTTACACTCCTCCTAAGTCGTTCCCTTGGTAATAAGTGATTTTTCTTTTGCTGTATGCTCGTACGCTTGCTCAGCCATGCTCCTTCGGCCGGACGCGGGCTCGCGGTTTTAGCGCGCGTCGCGTTTTTCCACCGGCCGCAGTGTTTGTTGGCTTGTCGCTGCGATCAGTGCGTGTGCACACACGTGTTCCGAATGTAACGAGTAACAGTGATCCTATTTTAAAGTGTGATATCAATGTCGTACTTTGGTGGTGAATTTTTTTTTATTAATCCAAGTGTCAGACCAATCCGTGCAAAAGTTTTATCATAATAATTTGCTGTGATAGCAACTGACTTGTATTTTTTTTTATGTCATAAGATGTCTCGTGTCATGCCCGTCACTGAAATTAACTATGAGTAATTATTACTGTATTAGTATAGACAAAGAAATTAAATTGATTCATTGTTATTTATCACAAAGGAAAAGCAATAAACTCATGACACGTAATATAAGATGTAATTCTATTGAATGTCTTTTGGCATATGTCTATGATTAGGCCAAACGAACCTGTGAATATTGACTTTTCTTGTACTAATTGGATTTATAAAGACTCCGTTATGTATACTTAGATAGGGTTTATTTGCAAGAGTACAATTGCGTACGGATAATTGATGCGATTTTAAAGCACAAATTACTTGTCAAACTACCTGGCGTCTAAATGTACGTTCAATGTTCGGAACTGCCTTTTCTTTAATAGTTTGTTGACGTTAAATCAAAATTTGTCTAAAGTAGAACAACCTCTGTACATCATTTTTAAAATTTTTTTTCGTATCAACCAACTTATAAAATTTTGGTGTATTATCGTTAAATTTTCATTTTCAGTTCCGTATTAGAGAGTTTATATGTTAAAGGATTCATTCCTTTCCATTAAATTCTTTATTCATTTTTTACATACTTAAATAGGCATTTCGAAAGAGTTGCTGTTTCAATTTATTCAGCGTAACGTACATTCCATAACGTACCTACACATGAGCCTGCAATCCATATGGCGTTGGGAATCATTCTGTCCACCTATTTACCTTCCTGGCTACGGTGGCTTGCTCTAAAATTTGATTGTATTTTTTAGATTGGCACGAAAGTACTAAAGGTAAAGTAGTTGAACAATGCGCTCGTGAACTCGCCCGTATATCCAAGGTTCTTACATATGGTAATATCGTTATCATATGATATGATAATATAATATCTTAATAGGTTAATATCTTACACATGGTAATCATCATTTTTAACAACATAAAAAAAACATTACATTACGCCTGTAATCGCCGAAGAGGCAGGCAGAGGAGTGTGGTACACTCCCACGTTTCACCAGTTACGTGTACGTCCCATTATGGAATAGGTGGTGAGTCTTTTGCCCTACACTGGGTACCAATCAGACTCCGAGTAAAAATTTCAAGTAGTGAGTAGAAATTTCAAGTAGAAAATGTAAATTACAAAAATTCAATAGTACCCGACCCAAGATTTGATCCCAGGGCCTCCTGATCGGCAGTCGCACTTGCGACCAATACGATCGATGAAGGTGTTATCATTTTGAATAGCTTCGTCAATTTGTTAAACGAGTATTAGTATTTCCGAGTCATCAAAGCTCTACCTATCCCTCCTCAACTCTGATGTCCCCAACATAGAATCGATCGAACACCCACAAATAAGCTAATCATCTTTTGATCATCATTTCACAACCCTCTTGCTTTTAGATTTTAATAATATTAATTATAATCGAATTTAATACCCAAAACAGTAAGAAATAATCTCAAACTTGCCTCAATAGCTCATCATGCATGGCGTCAACTACAATAGCAATTATATCACGTACATATTGTCTGTCAAGTCCACTATCGCTTACTTGGCCGGGTCTGGTGTAAGCGCATCTTAAACGGGTACGAGGCGTACGTAGTCGGGTACGGCTCGCTGGCGCATTGTGCCCGCCATTCCGCCCGTGACGTCCTTGCACCCTTGTGCGTGCCGCGCGGCCGTCCGGGACACGCGATACCAGGGACCACTTGCATCTCCCGCACTGCGCTCTGTCTTATCGCTACCGTAGGGTGTGATGACGTCATTGGAATTTCCATCTCGATACAGTCTCCATAAAATAAATTCAGATCTCATCATCATTATCATCGTGTTTTCTCGTTCCACTGTTGAACACGGCTGCCCTCGCACGTATCGTAGAGGTCATGAATTTATCTGACTAAAAAGATTGGTTCTATGTATTTGTGTTAAAAGTAATTAGTAAATGGATCAATCGTTACATGAAATTTTAAAGAATTTATAATATTTTTTTTGTGGAAAATATGTGAAGACTTGTCTTTGATCGGAATTATTTTTAGGTCTCGCTCATGGGCACAATCCGCTGGGAATTTAGAACTATTCCACTATTTATTTAGTATATACAAGAAGCAAATTGTGTTTCCACCCAACCTCATAGGCACTCCAGCCATTAGCATGCGTTAATTACCTACAATCAGTCACACATTCCACTATCGTAATTAACACCACCACATGGAACAGTCGCTGATAGTTCAGTGTCTCCTTCGCTCTGATAAACCATTCCATTCCAAATAATGGTTGATTAGTATTTTGTATTCGTTCAATATTAAATTAATTTGCTTTTTGCTGTCTCTCCAATGGTTTGCGAACAAGTCTTTTGAACCAGAGATTGTAAAGTTAATTCTCTTTCAGGACATTTATATCTTATGTCCATAGCATGAGTATTAGTGCTGTCTGAATGTTAGAGTATCTATCTGTACGCATATTTCGAAATGTGCATTATGCTTATCAGCTGTTTGGTTATCTAGCTAAAACTGCCTAGTTTGATGTCATATGACCGTATGTGTTTTCCCAAAAATATAAACAGTCCATTGGTAACTACTGTAATGTTGCAAATATCTACGCGAGGTAATCATTTATCATCAGGTGGGCCGTCTGCCCATTTGTCATACATTTTAGTATAAAAAATATGTCATCGAAAAGACTAAATATATCTTCGGCTTTCCTCGTAACGTTCTTCGTTAGCATTCAAAATGTCCCTGTTATAAATTGTATTTTAATTAGATACCTCACTAACCGGTTCATTATCTAACTCAGTAGTTTTTGAATAATAATTATCTTTCCAATTAGTTTCAATGTAGGAATTTGTCGATTTACTCATATGTCCTTTGTTTAGCTAGGCACCGACTAAAACGTTCAATGCTGATTAAAGTAACTTATTGCTCTTACTATCCTGTATGTTTTTTAAGTAATCTGCGACAGGCTGCAAGCAGAAGCTGGATGCGGCTAGCTGAGGGCAAAGTTTGATGGAGCTTTTTGGAAAAAGCCTATGTCCAGCAGCGGACTGAGCTAGGCCGATGATGATGATGATGATTACGTAATCTACTAGTTGCTGTTTTCAAACTTAGAAACTGACTGTTTGAAACATTTTAAACTTTAAAAGCAGCATTGGTAGCCTAGCGATTTGAAATTCAGCCTGTTATTCCGCGGATCTTGGATTGAAATCAAGGATAGAATAAAACTTTTTCTACACATGCGGGTTGGTTCTTAGGATGCATATCCACTATCTAACAAGTGGGATGGCGACCAAACTCCAAATTACCATAATACATTCATTATATTTAAAAGAATTTTTTATCGAAGTAATTTAATACTATGTAATAATAGCCAAAGAACTGAAGTTTTTTTTTTTTTTATAAATCTTTTATCTCTTAATTAAGATGAATCGTTGCTTGAACACCGTCGTGTATATTTTATCTATCTCCTCAATTACGCGTATATACTGGAGGTTTATGTACATATACTCGTACTACTATTGGCAAAAGACATCTTCAAATGTTTTAATTTAAATTTATTTTTTAAGTTTAATAGTATTGGTACTTGGCATAACGTGACATACAATAATTATAAGTTTGTTAATTCTTTCGTCAATGGTTTGAATTTTCGAATTATTGTAGTCGGGAATTTAGGGAGCACTACAATTTTGATTATTTAAATACAAAGACATTTTTTGAATAATTATTACCCTTCGCAGGCAAGAAAGTCATAAGACATGTTTTAGTCAAAATACAGAGATATATAAAAAATCATGGTAGAAACAGTTTTAATGAACCTGATATTACCGAGACGCATTTACCTTTATTAGCACACTGTACCTACATTTCCAATTTAACTTAATATTTCATAAGCATTTAAAAAGCAACGATCGAACGAATATTTCATTCGCTTTAACGATCCAGTTAAAGCGAATGAAATAGTTAAATACGTTTATAAACTGGTAGTTATCATCATCAATTCTTTTAACCTCCCACCGCTGGACTCGGATAACCTTCTGATATAATCATTATTATTTTAATAGCATTAGCGACGCATGGGACTATAATCTCAACACAATCGTGACGTAGCCCGGGGCGTAGCACGCTCGCCCAGAGAGTGCCTGTTTACTTTTGTCTGAACAGTTCCAAGTTGTACGAATCGGAAAAAATAAACATCGAAAATATAATGAAGTAATAAATAATATGCATACATATTGTTTACATAAATAGTACTTTAGTAACGAGATATGACTTACCTACTAGTTTATTCTATAGCAAAACTTACACCGAGAGTCATCGGTTAGAAAATAGTGAATACAGTTAGTGTGCGTGTTAGGCGTTTTGATGATGAATGACCAGCGTGGCCCAGAGGGACGTTAGTAATATGTGTGTTGTAGATAATGGGTTCGGCTCTTTGAAGAGTTGCCGTATATCATAGGAGTTGAGGATGTATTAACTTTCTCCTAATAATGGAAGACGGAACTAAAACGAAGTAAAATTACGCCTGCGATACCCGAAAAAGTAGGCAGAGGAGTGTAATACTACATTCCGACGTTTCACCAGTCACTTTTAGGTCCCATTATGGAGTAGGTAGTGAGTCTATTGCCATATATCGGGCACTAATTCAGACTTGTGTGTTTCATCATGGAATAAGGGGTGAGTCTATTAACATATGTACAACGGGCACAAATCCAGACTTCGAACCATATACTGCAAACTTTAACTGGAAAGTATTTGACTAAAGAAGCGGGATTCGAACTTACAACTACTCGACACTTACAACTACACTTACACTTAACTTACACTAACAACTACTCGCCTA
This sequence comes from Pyrrhopyge telassa croceimargo, assembly GCA_018245995.1. Taxonomy (NCBI): domain Eukaryota; kingdom Metazoa; phylum Arthropoda; class Insecta; order Lepidoptera; family Hesperiidae; genus Pyrrhopyge; species Pyrrhopyge telassa. Next base: position 8,712 of record DWEO01000041.1, read on the forward strand.
ACGAGGCAGTCATATTATTTACTGTTTTAATGAAAGACGTTTGTTAAACTAGATATCTCATAAATTTGTGAATTCGCTTATAAATTTGAATTTATAATTATAATAACCAGATTAAATATTACAATCGGTCCCTATTCCTTTTTCTGTTATTCAAGGTCGATATAGCAAATATCAAAATATAAAAAATGAGCGGCATCAGCCATTTGTAACTGCTACCTGGTCGTTTACTACTTTTTTCAAACAAAAAATTTCATGAAATTAATCCAACTTATTCGGATTGCTTATTGTTTTACGAATGTAAAAAAGAACAATTTTAAAACCGGAACATAGGTCCTAAAGGTTAAATTTCGTCTGTAGGATGTATGACAAGCAAGAACAAGACATTTAAAATTGTAATACACATAATGTTAAAGTCATTAATTTCGCCTATAATGTATAATCACAAGTTTTATTTTAAAATAGTGATTCGGCTTTTGCTTTACGACTTTGTTTGTACTCAGCTATACCCGACATAATGATGTGTTTTATAAGTACAATTTCATTTTCGCACAAAAATGAGTAGAGTCGGATTGCGTAATGTGCTTAGCTTCGCACTGCAAGCGAAATGTTATTATGTATGTACATATTGTGTTTAGCAAAATGTAGGTAATGCTTCGTTATGGTTACATCACAGTTGTTATTATTATAACTCATATTAAATATTAATAAGAATTAACTTGATAATAATTAATTGACTGCCTCGTTGGTCGAGTGGTTGCAAGCGCGACTGCCGGTCGAGAGGTCCTGGGTACGATTCCCGGGTCCGATTTCTAGTAGTCGCTCGGAGTCTGGATTTGTGCCCGATACATGGCAATAGGCTCAACGCCTACTCCATTATGGGACCTTAAATTAACCGGTGAAACGTGGGGGTGGTTCAGGACTACAGGCGTGATGTTACATTTATTTTTCTAAATAATACTTTTGTATAATTTTACACACGTACACAGAAAATACACAAGTCCCACAAATGTTTACCCCGGATGGGAATCGAACACAACCTCTGGCTCAAAGTCAGGGTCGCCATTTAGATCAACAGACCTGTCACTTAATGTAATATATGTATAATCGTCCGTCAAAGCGGATTAAATCATTTCAATAAGCCTTAACAAACCCGTTCAATAACCGTATAAGAACTTATACTGTTAATAAATTGATAACAAGATACAACCTGAATAGTGTATATTAATGATTTTATAAAGTCGTTGCTACGTTAGAACAATGTTAGGGATTTCGAAAATAGTGGCTGAAATGTTTGTTTGTATGTTTGTTCTTACATGACGCAGTAAGGAAAGAATTAATTATAATGTTATGACTGCCTCGTTGGTCGTGTTGGTTGCAAGCGCGACTGCCGATGGAGAGAGATCTTGGGTTCAAATCCCGGGTCGGGTACTATTAGATTTTTCTAATGTATATTTTGTAGTAGTGGCTCGGTGTCTGGAAATGTACCCGATATATTGCAATAGGCTCACCACCTACTCCCTAATGGTACCTAAACGTAACTGGTGAAACGTGGGAGTGTAGTACTACACTTCTCTGCCTACCTCTTCGGGGATTACAAGCGTGATGTTACTGTTCTTATATCTTTTCGTACACCTCTGCCCCATGTCTGACGATTACTTTTCTTTTCTCCTACCCTAAGGTTGTCTGGCAGAGATCGCTTGTTAGCAAAAACTCAGCCTTTTGTGAACTGTCCATTTTCTCGATTTTGTAATGTATTTCTCTCTCTGTCGTCTCTATATTGTCCGTGTATGTTAAAGAATAATTGTATTATATTATAATACCATTCTGAGCACCTAAAGAACAATCGATGTGTCGTGATGAATCTCAGCATTCTTTTTTTGATTCAAGCGCCCAAATCAAAGGTTTTGGATTCAAATCCTGGTGTGTACTTCTTTACTAAATAGGTGTGTTATAAGTGTAAATATCATTTGTAACGGTAAATAAAATCATCGTAAGAAGGCCTGCACATTATAAACTTCTCCACAATATTCCCTAACACGTGTAAAACCTGTCAACTCGCACTTGACCACCTCGGGAGAATATGGTCTTAAATGATTCTCATTCATAAATTGCTTTAGCATTAACATTATTTTTTACATTGAATAAGTTTAGGTACATCTAATAATTATTATAAAATATATCCAGTTACAATTGAAACGCAATTATAAATTATTGTACAGCTAAAATGTACTTGTATTATTTTTAAAATTCATATTAAATTAGCCATTTTTTGTAACAGTTTGTTATTTGCATTATCTGTTTGCGTACTTATTTTCAAATGAATTTAATATATACGTATAATTCACAATTTGCCAGTCCAGTGTGAAAACAGCCTTAGATTTTAAACTGAGAACGATATGAGCAAAAACTTTACATCCAACCGGAAATCTCTGTTATACACTATCTTAAATTAGATCTGTTCAACGTTATATGCAAGGAGTTTATTAAAACTTACAAATTAATTATCCCAGTAATATTACCTTCCATATTAATCAATACTCACCACATTAATGTATTGTTTGCAGTCTCAATACACAATACATTTTTAATTTGCAGTTTTAATACACACTTTAATTACTAGAAGTGTTAATAAAAAAAAACATGATAATTATACTATTTACACTCTGAATACACGTTAACAATTTACAGTTTTAATACATAACACATATAGTATTTGCAGTCTTAGTACACAATACTTTCATTAATTGCAGCCCCAGTACACAGATCGTTAATAACAGCTTAAACGTAACTTCACGCCTGTAATCATCGAAGAGGTAGGCAGAGGAGTGTAATACTACACTCCCACGTTTCACCAGTTACTTTTTTGGTCCCATTATGGAGTAGGTGGTGAGCCTATTGCCGTATAGGGCACTAATCCAGACTAAGAGCCACTGCTAAAAAATCTAAATTAGAAAAAATCTAATAGTACTCGACCCGGGAATCGAACCCAGGACCTCTCCATCGGCAGTCACACTCGCAACCACTCGACTAACGAGGCAGTCAAATTAAGGCAGTTAACTATTATCAATATATTAATATGTAATAATAATAATGTATAATATATAATAATAATAATGTATAAAATGTCGGAAATATTTTATTTATGTAGTGACATGTGACTGTATGAAAAAATGTGTTGAATTAATAAATGCGAATGCCCAATTATAAATGAATTTATAAAAAATGTCCCCTGATAAGTGGTGAGCTGTATAAAAAATGATAGTTTTTTTTTAAATTTATCGTTTTTCTAAAATTTGATCATTGTTATTTTTTTTTTATTTATGCGCCTTTCTGAAATCTTTAAAAAATATTTGATATGGTAGCAGCGATGAATTTAATCAATAGTTTTCAGTCTCCTGCACGGTGAAGATAGCCTGAAATTTAACGATAGTAAGAAAAACTATTTGAAGTCAAATTAATCAATGTAAATTTAAAAAAAAATCTTTACATAATTTTACATGAAAGACTTTTTAAAATTTGGTTATCAAATTGAATACGCTTCTCTTGCTACGATCCTTTTTAATAAACTTTATAGGTATCTGCCGCACCATTAATGCCCTCTATGTATCCTAATTTAATACAATTCGATGGACAATTCTTTATACAGAGATTGATGCTTCTTGTATCTACACTCCATAACTAAGACGAAATAATTCACGACATGTTCTGTGGCAAACAAAACACGCCTAAACCCGCGTCGCATTCGCAGAACATGTCATTTTTTATACGGACAGCATTTCTTTGGAACCCTATCAATAAACACCGCGCTCGTAAACAAATTTGTAACAATCAAACGGCCTATAAAGATCAATCTATAAAATTATGTTACAATGAGAACACGCCGGCATTTTATTGCGTAATTATTTTGATTTGTTTTCTCTAATGAGAGCTCTATGTTTCGTCTCCCTATTAAAGTATCGCCGGACACATTTACCTCCGATTACTCTGTGCCTCTGCAATTGTCAGCCTTATTGTTCAGTACATAAGAGCTATGTAACTGTTTGAGAAATGCATATACAATGTGGTAATATTTTATTATTAGTTTTATGAATCTCTAATTGGATGAAACGGTTGCTTTGTTCTGAATGTCAGTGCATGATTTTTTGTGCAGGCTTATTTGTTAATAATGTTACGATCCTGCATTTTATTGTTACGCAACTGTTCCAAAAGCTTAATGCGAAGAAATTTAATGTTAAAGCCCACGTTTTTTTTAGTGACACGTAGTTTTTAACGTTTAACATTCCGCTTCTCTTAATGTTCATTTTATATTGGATTAAATATGAAAACAGCAGGTAGGTTCATATAGTATATTGATTAATAAAGTAAAGTAGAAATTTGTGCGAATTCCATGATGCTTTGAAGGTTTACAATCAAATTAAAGTGAACAGGTCAAGATTACTATGTTTACTACCGAAATTATGGTGAATCGTGTGAGCATGGGCGTACCCAGGTTCTGGGCTGGGGGGGGGGGGGGGGCAAACCAGATTTTTTAAGCCGGCTCCAGCGCGCAGGGGAGGGGAAGGGCCCCCGCTGAACCCCCCGTCCCCGGGGTTCCCCCTGAT
>DWEO01000042.1:0-13290 GCA_018245995.1 Pyrrhopyge telassa croceimargo
CTACATCGTCCTCCGCGAACACCGAGTCCGCTCCCACTGACACCAGATCACATTCCACCGCGTACGAAGGCCCCACACTCCCCACAGATGCGAGTGGTGCCAGTCGTTCGCTAGGACACGTCGACAAACGGCGCTCTTGTAGCGTACATACCACTGACGATCCGCGCCTTTCCAAATACGAGCTGCCTGAGCTCGAACAAGTTGCCGAACTTAAACGTCGATCTCGGGTGCCTGAAGCCCGCCGTTCTGCAAACCTTAAGGCAGAGCCCGGAAGAGAATCTCCGCGAAGACTCGATAGTCGACGGGGCGGTGCTAGCAAGCTGCCATATCCTCCCCCATAAGATGCAAACCGAGATGTTCTCGGCCAAGGAGGTTCTTCGCCTATCGAAGGCCTGGATCGTGCGCGTTCAGAAATAGCTTCTTCCAGCGCCGCAGTTAACTGTCTTTCTTCTTCTACAGCCTGCTCCTCGGCTACCACCGCTTCTGCGAGCTCCACTAATTTAGGATCGTTTAATGCCTTAACAGATTTACTGCGGCTTTTATACACAATTAAAAATACCATTAATGCGAAGAAGCCGCCAAGAGTGGCGGCTATTCGCACACCTGTCATGACGTCGTAAGTAGCGTAAAACTCAATTCGAACGCGGTCTCGATCGGCCTGCGATCGCTCCGTACGGTTCTCGGCCACTGCTGTTTGTGCACCGTTCCATCCGTCATGGTTCTCCATAGCTCGGTCAGGTGTTCATCGCCTGTAAAAAAATGTATCAAAATATTTAGTCTGTCGTGTGTACAATACAATAACCTGGTGTCGGGTTTTAGATGATTGACAAGGAATAGTGTGGTAATTCAACAGAACACAACATCTAAGTAAATTTTTAGGAAAAAATTTAGTTACAGGGAGCTTTTATAATTTATTGTGTTACGTGCTGTGGCCAGCACGAGTGTAGCAAAACGTTTGGAACGTAAGAGGACATCTATGAATTTCTACCGATGATGTCATGTCGTTTACTTCCAGAGCATGTCGCGCAGTTGCCATGAGGTTGTGACTTTTTGTCAAAACGTAGCGGTAACTTTATAACAATAGTTGTGTTCCATGTATTTATAATAAAAAATAATTTACCTAGTTTAAGTGGGCTTGTGCTCGTGCTATAGCTTGTCGTAATTTAGCTTTTCTATGTCTTAGGTAATCATAGTACCGTGGGATAAAGTATACAGAACTATATACCTAAATTTCTAAATACAATTTATGGAGATGACTCTGTCTAGAAACATAAGAAATACTCGTACCCGTCGTAGGTACGTATGTGTGAAAGGTGGGATTCGATGTGAGATATAATAGATTTTATACAGGACGTACTCATGTCATAGCGGATATCTTTACCACGAAACTGGCATAAAACTTTAACGATATTATGTACATTTTAAAAATGATCAACAGTAGAGTGTTTTGTGAATGGTTAACGTCCAGGACAAAATCGTGACGTTGCGACTTTGAAAAATGTAAGAGCGCTCATGTAATAAAATTTTGAGAGCGCTACGCTTATTTTCGAATAATAGAATGAAGCTGGAAAAGCATCCAACAATGTTGTCGGTAGGCGATTTCCGTTCACCGCTCGTGTACAGTTACGATCGAGCGGACGTATCTGGGCCGCTATACGTCGCACGGTCGTTTTCTACTTATATATTTATGTACATATAAGTCAGCGAGATAAACCGGTTATAGCTTTGTGGTTTTGAGCATCCCATTTCAGGGATCCTGGATACCAATTCTAGCGCGCACCATTTTATAAAAATGAAATTTGCAAAACATCGTGACAACATCGTTAGCCATTCTCATTTTCAGAGAAGACCTGTGACTGATAGTGGAACGATAATTGGGTTGATGATATTGATGAAGTCGAACTTTGACTTATATAAACATACAAATGCTGTTATTGCGATGTAATTAGGTACATGCTTCCTAACATCCTTGAAAATTGTTGTTGTCCCAAGCGTGTGATTTTCAAGATTTTCCTCACAACTGACGTTGAATGAGAAGACCTGGAATGTATTTTTCGACGCAGTTTTAGTACAGAATGAAGCAGAAACAAAAAAGCCAAACTGTCTTTGTTTACAAATTGACCTAAACTATTCGATTCGACAAATCTTCAATAACCGCTAGGTTATAATTTTAATTTACGTCAATAAAGTGTCCATCCGAGTACGGAATCACTCGAGAAAATTGCCAGTAGAGTGACATGTTTATAAGAACCGACCGCGCCTAGTATACTTCACCAACTGTGAAATAATATAATACATACAAGAGGGTCAAGTAAAATTTAGCCCTATTTATCGATTCATAAGACTACGCGGAGCGCGTAAACGATTGCGAACAAAAAAAGATAGAACCTTTACATTCAAAACAGGTGAAGAGCGGATTAAGCTCGTATGAGAAGTGTTTTGTGCGATTAGCGTGTTCTTAACGCTTCGTAATAATTCCTGTTTCCCGTTGGGTATATATTGTGTGTTATATTTTTGTATTTATCTCTCACAAGTTTTTTCACCAAAATCACAGCATCTTTAGGTGTTGTAGTTAACTAAATGCATTCAATGAAATGGAAAGGACAAAATATATTTAATGAAAATATGCAGAGATAGCAGTATTTACATTATCACGAATATTATAGTCCGCAGGAATGTAGAAGTTACTGAATAAGCTTATTTGAAAACAAGGGCATTAGTACACGCAACCATGCCGTAAAGAATTCCATAAATTTATTTCAAGGGCGTGGCCTCTCGTTTTATTGTGCAAGAAGCGCGGAAATGGTTTTGGCTCAATTCATATCTCTATTAATTTATTATTTACGATCGTGTAATGTTAATATTAACATTAACGTTATTAAATACCTATCTATAGACTTAAAATAATAACAAGTAAATGATACCCACGCCAAAATATGATATCGGGAAGATGACGTGTCTTCTGTATTATAAACAGTCTCTGTTATTTTGCGTATCGATACCTAAAAGTGTCTATGTCAATACCGAGTATATATGTACATGGACAGCCAGGGCGGGACTTGGAAGTGTGGAGGCCCTGGGGCAACGAAATAGTGGAGGCCCCTAATTATTAATTATTTTCGAAATAAAATAAATATTTTTTTCTGTCAAGTCTTTCAAGAATTTATTATCAGCAAATAAAATTATTTCATCAAAGAATGTAGTAATTTGTTAAAGTCAAATACAATTTATTAAAAACTAAATTACCGCGTTAACAAATGGAACTTTGCGAGCTTTATATGTCTCCTGAGGAGGCCCCGGGGCAATAGCCCGGCCCGCCCTCCTCTAAATCTGGCCCTGGCTATTTCATAAAGCGATTGGATGTTTTATTCTACACGGTTCCTGGAGCGGAATTATTATATATTTAGTCATTATTTTGGTTGTTTATTATTCTTGCCTAGTATTTTGTGCGTGATTAAAGTATGTAAGAGCGAATTACAGTAGGTACATGTCTAATCTAATGATGTAATTAAATTATTATATATCATTATCAATAAAATGATACGGTATTATTTATAATATAATTCCTTGGGACATTTCCACACACGGCCATCTGATCTCAAAGTAAGCATCAAAAGAGCTTGTGTTATGGTAACCAGACGGCTGATAAACTACGTAGATACATAGAAATATAGATGTTTATTACACCCAAACAAATATATACTTGTGCTGATTACACAAATATAAATTTAAGCCAAGTTCATTAACCACTGCACCAACGCACAACGCGCCAGTCAATAACTAACCAAATTTTGAAAATTTTGTATGTGTACACATAAATGTATACTTCATCATCATAATTATCAGCCTGTTGCAATCCACTGCTGGGATACTTGCTGCTGCAAATATTATATGAATTTAAATATATTCATGGTTTTATTATACCCAGACACAAAACAAATACTTGTGCTGGTCTCACAAATATTTGTGTGATAAGTTGGGAGTTAAGCCCACGACCTCCAATGATTCAGCAGTCAGGTTCACTAACCACTGGACCAGCGGGCCAGTTATAACGTCATTATAAATTAGTTCATCAATAATAAACGTAACAAAACGTAACATCGCGCCTGTAATCCCCGAAGAGGTAGGCAGAGGAGTGTAGTACTATACTGCCACGTTTCATCAGTTACGTTTAGGTCTATTGGGCACAAACACGTCTACACACATCTTAGAAAACCTTTTTTTTAACTCTAAGATGTGCAGGTTTCCTCACGATGTTTTCCTTCACCGTTATAGCAAGTGATATTTAAACTTAATATTTATATATACCTACCTACTTGCGATACAATAATATACGAGTAGGCCGACAATTAAAATTTCTGAATCTCGTAAATTAATAATGATGTAAGCACTAACAACTTTATAATACAGAGTATTATAATATTGCATGAAAAAAATTTAAAATGATCTACAAATCAATTTAAAGAAGTAAAAATGTCCAAATCTTCCAAATTTGAAAATAAATTTATTTCACGATCGTCTTGCTTTCGCTTGTTTTCTGACTTTTAATTTCGATCTATCATATCAATATGGTAAAAGACGAGTATTGCTTTCTTTCACCATCATTATTTAATCACTACCATGTCTCTAACAACAGATGAATGTACACGTGTGGACACTATGTTAGAAGAAGACAGAATTAGGTACAGCTAGAATAACAGACGTGGTATTTTCTACAGTAGGCAGCGAGTCGTTCAACGTTATCGAGAAACTGGGCAGAACATAAGAAGGCCGAATAGATAGAGAATAATAGAATAGAGAAAATAATTAGAATAGTACAGAATAATAGAGTTTTGACTACATTATACGAACCTATTTATGTTTATCGTTTCAACACAAATAATTCATAACTAAATTGAGAATCTTGTAGGTATTTGAAAAAAATTGTTTTTATTAAAGTGATTAGATAGTACGTTAATATTCATAATGCCTATGAGATTAATAAATAATGTAAAAAAATATAAATATTGTTGATTACCATAGTATTATTACACCTTTACGTCATAATTTTTTACTTTGTTTTCGATCATCTTTCGAGACAACAAGCCATCGATGAAGCGTACCGTCGAGGCAGAAACCCGTCGAGCTAATGACCCATAGACAAAACGTACCATTGAGGTAGAGACATCGAGGTATCGAGCATCGAGCTGACGTCTTTCGAACCTGAGTACGAAACTCGAGCAAAACTTATATAGGTATCGTATACAATATGTACGTCATCATCACAGAATAATATTAATATGACTGTTTTTAAGTTTATGATAAAACACGTTAAAATATGGCAAGATGGAAATAAAATAGAGGAATATGGTGTTCCTACCATTTTATTGATTTAGTCTGCTCGAATACCATGAACAATATCAGTGTAGCCTCACGTTTCGCAAACATACAAATCGAACGATTCGATAAAAGTACCTACTTAATATGTAGTTGATGCTCCACCAGGATTATGAATCTTTCACACTTGAAACAAGGTTACAATTAACATGTTTTGTTCGTTGTATTTAATTAGATTAAATCCGACCTAGCTGAGGTCAAATATTTATTGACATCAGTTTTATCGACGTCAGATACGAGTCGATTAGTGGCATTGTTTAACAATGCAATTAATTAAAATGGAGATAGAGAATTTTAGGATTCGGAAGGACATTCTAGAATTCGGATAGTTGTTGTGTAAAAAACTAAAGTTATTGAAATTATTGTCGGGTTGTAAATACCTACGTGTATGTTCAGGGGAAAATAATATGAAATTTATTACTTGTTCATTAAAAAATAAGGTATATATCTCAAACTACAATGGCGCGGTGCTGGTACGTGATATTGAAAAAAGATACTGTTCTATGAATATGAATGTATAAATACTTCTATGAATCGCCTGTTAGAAACATAACAGCCGATTCACAGAAGTACAATAATCGTACAACAACGTTTGAATTTTCAGTTAAGATTTGTTGACTGCCTCGTTGGACCATTGGTTGCAAGCGCGACTGCTGATCGAGAGGTCCTGGGTTCAAATTTCGTGTCGGGCGCGAATGGAGTTTGATAATTTAGATTTTCTAGAAATGGCTGTGTCTGGAGTCGTGTCCGGTGTATGGCAATAGCCTCACCCTTTACTCCATCGTGGGACGTAAACTTAACTGGTGAAACGTGGGAGTGTACTACAGTCCTCTGCCTACTTCTTGGGGATTACAGGTGTGATATTACGTTAAGATTTTACAATAAATTAAATAATTAAAAGGGTAAAGGTACATAAGTAAACAAAAATATTTCTACTACTGCCGATATTCTCTGAAACAATCAGATAAAGGTATAAAATTTCACATTTAATTTAGCCCGATAACGGACTGGTAGTTCGTTTATTTCGTACTTAGTAAAATACGAACCCATTCACGATATCTTAAAAAAAACAAGCGTGTGCTGTTATATTCACACTCGTAGACACGTACACGTGTAGTTGCAACCAAAAACAGTACCTCTTTTTATTTAGCGGCAGACACAAGATCCGTTATAATGCTTCTCCTTTCACTTAAACTGATGATTTGGTCGCCAGATACATGAAAATTATCCAAGTAATTTCCAAACGAAAAAATAAAAATATAATAGGTCAAATCCAGCTATAGCTTCAAAATGTGAAAATATTTAGAAACATCGCAAAGGTGCCATCGTATTTAAAATATAATTATGGAAATGTATAATTTATTTCTCATTATATTTTGTTAGTATTAACTTATTTTGTAAAGCGCGTTGATGCCTATTGCCATTTTCAATGTTAGTTTTTTATACAGATTTAATTATAAACATTATGCAAACATAAAGTTGGTAATATAAATAAAATATTAATAAGATTACTGCGATAAATACATACATATTTTGATTTCTTTGTTCTTTTTATGCTATAGTTAAGGTCAACAAAGGTATGGGGATATATTTCTTGAAAATAGTCAGAACCTTTTGTCCGACGCTGAGTATGAAATCTATTGTTTCAAATCATTAGTTTTGTTAAATTTAAATCATTTGTTTATTACTATTAGTGTAATCCGTTTTGGCCATATTGTTATTACTAAATTATATTCCAAGTTTATATGTAACGCTGTTGGATTACCAAATGAATAAATAAATAAATAAATAATCTGTGTACTAACACCAACAAAATATATACCAATTTATCGTATTTATGTATCCTTGGTTCTTGTTAAAAGACGGACTTAATACTAAATGACATTTACATACATACATACATACATACATATCTTCACGCCAGGTCCCTTACGGAGTAGGCAGAGAGCACGGAGTCAGGGGCGGCTTAACCTATAGTGCAGGGTGTGCAATGCACACGGGCGCCGCCGTCTCAGGAGGCGCCGCGGCGCTCCCTGAGACAGCTAAGAGCAAATAGACTTGGACCATCATGGTACAACAATAATATGACAGAAGCAGCCAGCCAGCGCGGTGGCGGCAGTTATCAAACGCGAGCGCCCTATGGGCGGCTTCTTTTTCGAACATTTTGTTTCAACTCGAAATAAATCTTATTTCACGTATTTAAAGTTTAGAAGCGGCCAGACAGCGCGGCGCCGGTAGTGTCAGTTAGTCAGGCCTGGGGGGCGCCAGGGTTTTATTGCACACGGGCGCTATACGAGCTAGAGCCGCCCCTGACCATAGGCAGGCCTGTGAGTGCGAATGTATAACAAATAATAAAAGCGCGAAGATGAGGCACCAATACTATCCATGTCTAATCACACAAACAAAAGGGAATAGTAGCCTCATTTGCTTTGTCTTTTTTTCGATAGACACAAGGCTGGCTCCTCGGCTCTAGTATGATATCTCTATGATTTGATAACACTTAAAATGTATAATGTTACTAACACAGAAAACAAGGCAAAAAATATCGGATTTATCAAATCCAAATAGAATATTAATAAATTAATGAAAGAGAATATAAAATATAATCACATTTATTTAATTGCATGAGATAAATTATTTTTTAACCATATTTTATTTTATTTAGTTTCGATGACAGTTGTTTCGACCCATCAAGTAACTGGCAACATACATCAGTCCAATCAAATTTCAGAATCAGTCCCCTTATATTTCAAGTGTGAAATCAGGAATATTTTTTACAAAATTGTGTGAAATTTTAAAATGTATACAGTCTCTAAAGGTCCCAGCAAGATTGTTGCGAAAACACGAAGAGGTATACGTTTCGAGATGATATAAAATCTAAATCAATTCATTTACTCCGTAACCTGATTGCGGTCATAAGACCCGATTATTTTGTTTTGCAGGTCTCTCACAAAATTTGGAAAGGTTGGATAGCCGGAAAGACCATAACAGAAAGTCTTCTGACTCCGACAATGGCGAAATTATTAAGTGAGTTGATCGAAAATTACAATATATTGCATGATCAATTTAAAAAATATTTCATCACTGATTTTACATAACCTAGGGTCGAGAACTATAACTTGTTTAAGTTAAAAAAATACATATAAAATATATGTAATTCGTTTGTTTTTATACGAAAATTATCATTAAAACGTCTTAAAGAATTTCAGTGTATAAATTATATTTTTTAAATTTCCAGCATGCCTAGGCCAGTGTTTCATTCAAATGGCAAAAAGACAGTGCACCAAAGAATACAACACCATGTGATCACTCCACAACACGAAGAAATTATTAGATATATAAGCGAAAGTAAGTACATAAAATATAATTTAAGCAAAAATCGTTCCTATATACATTATACTGTATTTTCCATTACTGCATTAGTTGCCACTTTCAAAAAGTATTTTGAATTAACAATGATTTTAAGGCCAGTGATAAGTTCCAAACTTAAATTTTTAGTGCCATATCCCATAAAACTTAAATTTTTAAGTTAAATCTTTAGTGCCATATCCCATAAAAGTGTTTAAATACTTAACATAAAAAAGGAGATTTAAATTAAACATGCCTTTATTAATATAACCAGCTCTTAGTAAAAATGTGGCCTTGTGATGAAATCATAACTTAGCTTATAAAAAAATCTATTATAGAGCTTAATTATATCACTTTATTGTGCTGTCATAAACATCAACTATCTTAGGAATAGTCCCGAATTTCTTATGTCTAATAATTTTATACTCATAAAGCTTATTTATGTCAGAAGACAAATTTTCTTTTTGTGCTAAAGTTAAACAAAGTTAAATATAGAATATTAAATATAGAATAATATAACTTGATAGTAACATTTGTCTCCATTTTAGAGTGCCTGGTTAATACAGCTAAAGACATATGTGGTGTAATCTTAAACTATTTTCTGACTTAACTGTTGCATGGCTACCACTATTGCTACCACCAAATGGAACAGAAAAACAAACCATAAATAGGTTTCCATTTTGTTGTTTTTTAAAATAGAAATTTAAATGGGTTCTTACTTATTACATCGAATTACCTTGTTTTCTAACTAAACAGACTTAGCACATATAGAATAAACTTGTGTAACAGAAAAACTGTATTTAAATAATCATGTTTGAATCATATTAATTTAAAATTATTGCATCCATTTAACTGTGACATAACATAGACTAAAAACTTGTGTCTAAGATAAATTAATTGTATATATATATTCAGACTTTGTTTGACTAATATCAGAAAACCTGTGTGTTCATGTTGAAATTCTTCAGAAATATGATTGTGTATGAGGTGCTGATATAAATATATAATAATAATGTTTATTTATATAATGGAAAATGCAATAGATACTTAGAAAATAAAGTTCTGACAATTATTGTTGTTATATAATATATCATCATGTCTCTACGGGGTAGGCAGTGAGTACCTATTGCCAAATATCTCTATCTAGGGAAACTTCACATGTTTCTTCTACATTCATTACTCATTTAATACATACACCAGATTTGCAGTCTTTAATAAAATAAAATATTATTAGAGCATCACATACACAATGGTAATTTTCTTCCCTCTAATAATCATTAGATTAAATTTGTGTTGGATTGTGAAATAAAACAATGCAACATCACACTTGTAATCCCCAAAGAGGTAGACAGAGGAGTGTATTACACTCTCACATTTCACCAGTTACGTTTACATCCCATTATGCATTAGTGAGTCTATTACCCTACACTGGGCAAAAATCCAGTCTCTGAGCCACTACAAATTTCAAGTCAGAGAAATTACAATAGTACCTGATCTAGAATGTGAACCAAGGGCCTCTTGATCGGCAGTTACCCTTGCAACCATTCTAACAATGAGGCAGTCAAAAAATATTTCGATCAAAAATTTTGAAACATATTACAAAATAAAATTAAACTTCCATGTATAACTATAATATACATCTGTGTGTTATCTTTCAGCTTGGATACAAACGGCCAATGGAGATAGTGAACCATCTACACCTACAAGTACAATTGGTAAGTCATTTTTAAATAATCTTCAGATAATATGTATGTCTGTCGGAGTGGAGAAAAACTACATCCCTTGACCCCATGCCGAGATACTGGAGTGTGTCGTATGAGGTGATTAAATCGGGTGCTGCCTGATCACAACATGGCACAGCTAAATGCCCTAACCGCCTACGGGCAGCTGCCTAGGCCGTGCAAGAAACAAACTTGCTTGAAAAAAACCTTCAGCGTAAGACCATGTCTAGCATTGGTTATGATGATGAAGCTAACATATGCACAAAAACTTAAATATTATAGAAAGCATAACCGATCCCCGAAGAGGTAGACAGAGGAGTGTAGTAGTACACTCCCGCATTTCACCAGTTACGTTTAGGTCCCATCATGGAGTAGGTGGTGAGCCTATTGCCATATATCGGGCACTAATCCAGACTCCGAGCGACTACTAGAAAATGTAAATTAGAAAAATCTAATAGTACTCGACCCGGGTATCGGACCCAGGACCTCTCAATCAGCAGTCGCGCTCGCAACCAATCGATCAAGGAGGCAGTAACCAATATAACTTAAAATATAATATATCCTCAACACGGATGCCCAGCGTGGGGGTTATAGGCAAAAAACCCTCAGGAGAGGCCTTTGTCTAGCAGTGGGCTTGAACAGGCTGATGACGACGACAATCATTATGACGATGATGATGATATCACATATTTAATATCATTGAATCAAACGGCTCAGGAGCAAAACACTCTGGCCGCGTCTCGTTTCCGGATACATAAACTAGCTCTCCTCAAAGCAAGGATTAATAAACCTTTCCTAGGAATGCGTTCTCAATCTTAGGACGCAACTACGCTTTCGAAGAAGTAGGATCACGGCTAAACACTACTACACAAACGATACAGATTACATGGATCGTTTAGTGTCGTGGGTTCCGCATGTACGGTTTGGTAATTAACATATGTTGTTCCTAATATGCATACATATACACATACGTACATGTACTCGTATAGACACAGTATTAAACAAGCAATGGGTCGCTAAATCGTTTCTACTACAGACTGCGGAAGAGTTTAATTCCCTGCTAGCGTCTATTTTTCCCGATTTATATAACCTGGAATTACTCAAGGCAAAAGTGAATAGGCATTTGCTAGGCAAGCGTGCTACATCGTAGGCTGCATCTTGCTTTCCATCTGGTGTGATAGCAGTGAAACGCGTGCTTATTGCTGAATAAAAAAAGTCTACCTTTAATTATTAGTGCCCGATATATGGCAATAGGCTCACCACCATAATGGGACCTAAAAGTAACTGGTGAAACGTGGGAGTGTAGTATTACACTCCTACCTCTTCAGGGATTACAGACGTGAAGTTACTTTACTTCTATCTGTAGAAGATAACTCGGTTACTGTCATACGCGAATCTTTTCCTCTCTTTTCCACATCAAGTTATTAATGGAGAGTACACAGTACAAAGTAGATTGTTTGTTGAGACAGATGTTTCTTTTTTACTCACTCATACAAGATTATTCATTTTTAATGCAGTGAATATGTGTGGCGAGCCACAGCGAGAAATAAATCAGGAGGAGAAAAATAAGAGAAAAAATTGTCCAAGTTGTAGCTGGTATTCACGTGAATGTTAAAACATCACTAAGGAATCCATTAGTCAGTCAGGCTTCTTACGTTTAGGCAGCTAACACGCGGGTGACTGGAATAAAAACAGAGATTGAAAGGGCGCATAGTCAAAAAAGGAAAAGTAGAAGAAGAAACGTCAAAGGTACAATTTGACTTAAATTAACTTTTCAACGTTAACTTTTCTTGTTGAAGTATTTGTGATATAATTTAGTTATTTCACATTTTTATTTGCGTCGCTTAAATGTGTCAAACTAAAATCAAAATAGGGTTTTCTGTCGATCGTGTATATGTATAAGCGTAATAGCGTAGCGTTTAATAGCGTAACTTAAATATTTCAAAGTAAAATCAAAATAGAATTTCAGTCGATCGTGTGTACAAGCCTTAGTTGTTTCATAGCCAAATCAAATCATGAATCACTGCCAAAAATCCCGTGACGCAGCCTCCGGGAAGTTGGCGGACGCATTAGTACGGGCACCTTAGACCTTTCATTCCCGTAGCAGATTCGTAACGACATTATCTCCTTTATAATTATTGTACATATAAAGTTTCTAATGATTTAGAAGACATTTTTACTACATTTCGTCTACTTTATATTTAATGAGTTTTCACTTTACTTATTTATGTTACCATATATACTTCAATGTAATATCATACCAGCATTTGTTATATTTTAACTGACATGATAAGGAATAGAAAACAACGTGGGATTTCAGCCCAGCAATTTTCATTTTCATATCATTCTTGTTACGATAGCAAACGTCTCAAAATCACCTTTCTATTTTACGACAAGATTCGGAAAATAAAATAAAATGTTGGCTAATTTATTCATATTATATACAAACGATAAGGCGTCGAGATGCGGGCGACATATGGACTCAAGTCGACAGCTGGTTGAATCGCATGTAATAAGAACGTTTAATTTCAGCTAAAACAACCGTTCCTGGCACATGAATCTCTAAAGAATATGTTCAACTTGGTAAATAATTTCTGAAAATTATCATACCAGAGCAGCGAGTACCAAATATTTATTTTCGTTCTCGTGCGTTCTCTAAACTCATTATTTTCTTCATGCGAATACGCCGGTTTCAAAGACTTGTGAATCCAACATCAGCCAGCCTACCTCGGAAGGAACCTGGAAAGATGATATAATAATAAAAAAGTAGTTGATAGGCAATAGGCTCACCACCTACTCCATAATGGGACCTAAAAGTAACTGGTGAAACGTGGGAGTGTAGTAC
>DWEO01000043.1:0-13270 GCA_018245995.1 Pyrrhopyge telassa croceimargo
GCCATATATCAAGCACTAATCCAGACTCCGAGCCACTACTAGAAAATCTAAATTAGAAAAATCTAATAGTCCTCGACCCGAGAAACGAACCCAGGACCTCTCGATTGGCAGTCGCGCTCGCAACCACTCGACCAACGAGGCAGCCAATTGTCAATCTCAAAATCAGCAATTTTATATTTATTTAAAAAAAGGAAGTTAACTTTCAATGTTTACTTGAAAAATTTTATTGAATTGAAATAATACACAAGTTATGCCTTAAATTGACAATAGAGCCCTTTACCCACGAACGGATAGTTTCACAGGTAGGATTCCGTATAACTGTATCGTATCCGTATAACCCTATCCAATGGAGCTGTATCTGCCAGAGACAGCTCTGTTGGTGGAGTGTCCGTACAAAGGTTGCCTGTTACAATGAATAAAACTGTTATATTTCCCCACAGCCCTTCAGACCGGAAGATCAGTTCGTATACGCAGATGCGGATATGAAGGACTACGGGCCGATCAACTACAAAGCAGCATCCATTTACGCACAGATGAAGAAAGTGAAAGACCAACAAAAAATACAGGAAGTCTACGAGAAGGAACATCCAGAGGAAGACATGCTGTGATTGTAATTAATAAGTTCAATAAATTTTTTATCTAGTCCCGAAACGTCTTTTGTAAGCTCCCGCATTAAAGTTATTAGTTTATATTTGTTTCGTTTATTGTTATGATTTCTTGTCGTAAAAGTGTTGATTAAACGATAAACGACCAATGTTCTTCCAAAACGTATTGTATGTCTGACTCCGGAGTTAGCACTTACATATAAATGTTCACCGTTAAGCAACCACATTGGGATAAACGCACAAACCATTCATAATTTTTTTTTGCAATACAGCTGTCAGCGATATTAACAATGAATAAAATGTACTATTCATTTTGTCAAATTTACAAGTTCATTTAATTTTCTGTTTCTTCTTATAGGATTTGTTTTGTTGGTCACCGAGAAGTGTTGTAGTGGAGACATTGTTTGTTGTCG
This sequence comes from Pyrrhopyge telassa croceimargo, assembly GCA_018245995.1. Classification (NCBI taxonomy): domain Eukaryota; kingdom Metazoa; phylum Arthropoda; class Insecta; order Lepidoptera; family Hesperiidae; genus Pyrrhopyge; species Pyrrhopyge telassa. The sequence continues at coordinate 1,019 of DWEO01000043.1, forward strand.
TCTGAGAGAATAGTTGTTTTCTACGGTTTTACACATGAATAGAGAGAAGTCCTGGGTTCGATCCCCGGGTCGGGTACTGATAGGTTTTCTCGCTTGAAATTACTAGTAGTAGTTCAAAATCTGGATTTGTGCCCGGTGAATGGCAATAGGTTTGCATACGGGAACTAAATGATTAATTCTATAAATCGTAATTGTGGGGCGAAATGTAATAATATAAATAAAACTCAAGTGTACGGCTCAAAATGTCCGTTGTTCTGCATTGTCAAACTAACAATTGATAAAAATATCGTAAAGCTAGGGAGTACCTACTCGGAGCGAAACAAAATTGACTTTAACTTTGATGTATGGTACCCTTGCACTGTCCCAAACTATGTGTGCTAAATACAGCTTGTCCTCATCCACACTATTATAAGTTTGTATCAGCCCACTGCTGTATATAGTTTTCCACAGTGGAACGATCAAGGAATTGACAATGTGCATGAAGCATTAGAATTAAAATCCAAATGCTTAGGATGGTGACTTTTGAATAATAAATGTTCGATATATGCGCAGCACAATGCATTAGCCGTAGTGAGCGACCGCGAGAAAGCTAATATTGAGACAAATTTAATTGTAATATGTAAAAATGCACATACCTACCTATAAACATTAAATATATATCAAAAAACATGAAATAGCCACGTGGGTGTACAGTCTAGCATATTGTAGTCGAGCATATTGTAAATAAATGTAGTTTTCTTATGTACGTGTTCTAGAATTTTCTCTGGTTCCAAGTGAGTCTTTGTCTGAATAAATATAATTCATGAAAGTACTGATTACATCACACATTTATTGGGTGTTCGAAATTTAAAACTCCTATTTTATTTATATGAAAAAAAAAACATATTCTAAACAAAAACGGGTACTTTAATTAAACACTTGTCGTTTTTACCTTTTCAATTATCACATACATATAGCCAAATATTATTTTATAACTTAATAATTTCGGCACTTGTACTGGTTCAATGAACGAACATAATCAGTGCCCTATCTCCCACAGGGCATGAGAATGATAAAAATTTAATTTATGACTCATCAATGTATACGTGAAAATATTAAAAGAATTTTTACTTTGTTTAAAAGTTTAATAATTCATTACATAGTGTATAAACTGAATATTTTATATACAGTGCACAATGAGTAAATTTCCATTAAATTGCCTTCCTAATACATTACAGAACTCATTACAAGAACATGAAGTTAAATAAATTTATTTCTTAGTTTTGGTTATAATGAACTATTTAAATATTTGAATAACTACTCAATGGAACTAAATGTAAGTGGCACAGAGAACTTGACCACTGAAGAAAAGATTGTAGCACATTATTGGATGAACTGTTTTTTTAAATATTTTCGACAATTTTTGGGTCATAAATTTGAATGTTTCGTTCACGGAAAGCTTTGCTTTAGTAGATAAACATCACAGTTAGAAAACTTACTACCGTCCGTCCAAGCGGGAATGTGTAAAAGCACAGATTTTAAGCTGATCCTTGTATGGAGGCATGTTTGGATGTTTCTTAAAATATGACCATTTTCCATAAAAAAAACTTTTTGTTCTATGCAATGTGGGTTTTTAACGTCAATGCTGAAGGCAAAAGTGTATTTTGTTGTTATAACATGTCAAAAGCTTCTATATTTAATAAAAACTATGTTAGCTCATTCAATTATTCAATCGGAAAGGTAATCTAAATATTAAAAAGGACAATATTTATTTTTTTCTTTATGACCAGTATACAAACACTGAAGATATTCCAAAGATAGACAAAAGATAAGACAGATAAGCATATGACTTATAACATTATATGTGCAGGAGAACACACTTCCTGCGAATCGTTTACAGAAAAAAAATCGGCATTTATTTATTATTTCTTTTATGCAACGAATTTTATAATACCTTTTTACCTTTTAATGATAATTTATCGTTTTTAAAAAACACCCGCATTTTAACCACGCTTTATAATAATTGTATTAATATAATAATAACTTTCATTCACACTATTGTGATAATAGTCTGATTATGTGGATAATGTAATTTCTAATGCCTTGGATAATGTCTATTTAAAGTTTCTAACACATAAGTATATTTATTTTATATCAATGTTTTCAAAAGATAGTATTATCATTGTTATGTACTTCATTCCAATGTACCGAAGTAATGTATTTAATGCTTTAAATAGACATATTGAAGACATTTATTCATAAATAACGCTTATACTTCCGTTGGAATGTCATTAATAGAAAAAAAAGGATTTGTGAGACTAAACCAATTTAGTGACGTAAGTTTTAATGTCATACTAATGTAAATACGAATTACGAGACATACATAGGTGCATTGTATAAGATTCATGTTAACTTTAAAATAAACTATTATTAAAAACATGATTCGTCGTATTTGTTTTTTTACCCAACAAAATTTTTCTTTTTTTAAATGTATCGTACTCTGCAGAAATCACAAATTTTACATTGTGATTTTTTAAATAAATGTTGTTTTATAATAATGTACTTTAAAAGAAAATGCGATCCTTATTAGAAATGGCAATTGAATTTTGTCGTTGCTAAAAATAATAAACAATTAAATTATTGTTATAACTTTTTGTGAATTAAAATTCATAATGATGTTAAGAGTGTGTTAATGAATCACTTAATGTGTGTGAAGTTATTCGAACGAACATTAAAGTTACAACTTTTTGTACATAATGTAACTTATGTATTTTGTACATAATGTTATAGTATTGTCAAATAGTATTAATAAATTAATTTGTGGACATTTATTGATGTTTATTTATTTCACACTCAATGCCGCCTGCAATAGCGTCTTCGCTCAGTGGCGCCCTCAGTTCACTGCATTGCCTATTGAACCTTGTAATAAGTTGACGTTGGGCGTAGAACTGGAGTTTAAATATCAGTCAAAGACTACCCGCACTACCCGTGTTTACTTATCACGTTAAGTTTGTTGCGTAACAATGCCTTCTCTGCTGATTCTTTAAGAATCAGTTCAGTTATTAGTTGACTGGTTTTTTTTTAATTTTTCAAGCGATTGCTATGAGGTTTGCATTATAAGAAGTTTGCATTTACAACTCTGTTATGCCACGACGGTCAGCTATCCAATTACTGACTGCATCAGATTTATAGCAGCTACATAAACATGCACTTTAATTATTGATATGGGTTTAACAGGTCTAATTAAGCCCTCTGCGTCTTAATCCGTCTTGGAGATACATTTAGTTTTAGTTTTGTAAAATATGTTAGTTAATTTGAACAAGGCAAAAATAATAAACACATAACAATTTAAATAATCTATTACAATTTTATTAAAAGTTGTGAATTATTCCAAAAAGCTTACAAAAAAATATCACAGCCATACATTTGATGCAGCTTATGTACCCGAATCGCGAGTAACATTGTAATTATAAATGCTATTATGTTATAATAAAATGTACTAAAATATCTTGAGATATATTTAGTAGGTACTCATACAGAACTTCAGAACATACATTAAAACAAAGAATTTTAGCATACATCAAGGCAAAAAGTTTTCTGCCATCAAAACAATCTCGAAAGTTTTATAGCGATCTTATTTAACCCTTGTATGTAATAAACCTATTATTTATAAGGATATTAAGTAGATTTAACTGAAAATTTCACTTACGTCTTATGTAAAAAAAACATATAATAAATTGGATATAAATACGATAAGTATAATTTTACGCCACTTATAATTTTATTGGTACAACATACTCTCTACTTATCGCTTCTTTTTACAGTATTTACAACTAGCGCCATCTCTTATCGTATTTGTGCATCGATTTAAATACAAGATAATGGTTTTTGTGTTGAGGTATTGTAACATTTTAGACGAAAACCATCTTTTATTGTACATATTATTTCTACAATAGATAAAATTAAAATATTAACATGTTATTTGAGTAAGTAGTTTTCATCTTTCAAATAGGCATCAAACTCATAATTCATAACAACAACAATATTTCAACTCTCATGTCAACCAACCCTACAATTAAATAGATTAAAGACATTAGGAACGTTATTGTCACGTCATATCTCAAAGGTAAAAGGTCCTCTCGATTTTTTTAACAACAAACTCGGCCTATCAACTTTTATTTGTCATACCTACTAAATTAGGTAAAATAAAGTACTAAATATTGAGTTTGAAAACATAATAACAGATTTCAAACAGCGTTAACCGTCCAAAAAACGCTCAAATAGCAATATTACGTTATATTTTTCGGATATTATAAAAAGTCGTCAAGTACGCCGGCTTGAATGGTGTGAGAGAATGGTATAGTAGACTAGGAGCGTGCCAACGCTGCCTTTCTGCTGTGTTTCATGAATTCACCCGTCAATGTATTTATAATGAATACAGCTAATTACAGTGATAAACATAACTATGTACCTAAATAGCGTAAGATTTCTTGTTCTACAAAGAACTCGTGCCTTTTAAAAGATTAATTGGCCAAATGATTTCTGAATATGAGGTCTTCAGCCATTCTATTGTTACAAACGTAAACGTCACATCGCGCCTGTAAATCCCGAAGAGGTAGGCAGAGGAGTGTAGCACTACACTCCCACGTTTCACCAGTTACGTTTAGGTCGTATTATGGAGTAGGTGGTGAGCCTATTGCCATATATCGGGCCATATACAAATCCAGACTATATATACAGGGCCACTACTAGAAAATCTAATAGTACCCGACCCGGGAATCGAACCAGGACCTATCGATCGGCAGTCGCACTTGCAATCAACACGACTAACGAGGCAACAAACACCTCAAAAATTATCTTTGTAGCGCACACCTACTATAATATTATTATTTGGAGTATTCCTAAAGTATAATGAGATACGTGCCATCTTAACATAATAATAAAAATAGTTAAATATCTAAATATAATATAATAATAAAAATAGTTAAATATGTAAATAAATATAAAAATGATTATATTTTAAAGTAATTAAAATTGTGCAAATAACATTTTGCAACTTAAATCAATAAACACAATTTGTACTTGGCGACAAATTTAGTATGCAAATTATTATGATGTTAATATTAAAAGACCTGTTAATCTAATTGTAAGTTTCAATAATTAACTTAGACAATGTTAAAAAATTGTCTTGAACTTCATGCGTTGAGCACAAGTATTTTTCTGTATATGAATGTAAATAATCCTCTTAGAAATGAATTTGTATAGTTTAGGAAATGTCTGGTTTTGATAACAATGGCTTTGCTAAGTTCGGGACGAGATGGGTGTTTGTGAGTTGTCCGCAGATTATTATTTACCGTCCCGAGGCAATGTGAAGGACCTCGTCTTATCGTGTGGTCAGTTGTTATCGAAATTGCTGTTGTAAAAGTCATATGCGTCCATGCCGAAGTACACGTAGTCTGAACACCACTTCCTCGCTGTGAGGTCTGTAGAGCAGCAGGCCGGATACGCCAACGGGGACTTGGTCAGCTTCGCACAACGCTGGCACAAATCTAGGAGCTCGTCCTAGAACAGTAGATGTCAATATCAAACACTTCATAGAATTTTCTAAATGGATTTTTGCGCGAGTGTGAGTTTCTCATTATTTGTTAGAAAATAATTTTATTGTAAACAATATTGACACATTGTTTTAGGTTAAGTGGAAAAGTACACAAAGGTTTTAATAATGATTGCGATCTAGCATATTCTGCATATGCTAGATTTCCAAAAGTTGCACATATTATTTTGATTTTATTAAGAAATTAACTTACATCTGTATGGCATGCGGCTGACTCTGTGAAGATACCGCTACCAGGCGACAGCCAGGGTGGCCTCGCTTCGGACGACTGAATACTGACAGCTATGTACAGCACCACCAAAAATTTTGCCAGTACTTGAATCTGTTGACAAGCAAAGAACACATGATTACATTATAGAAAAGATGAATACTTTCAAAGAAGCAGGCGATGTTTCCAGTGCGAAAAATATTATCACGCCTACACCTATATTGCGCTGCAGAATTTCAATAAAGGGCCGATTTATTGAAAGGAAGTTCATTATCGCCTTCCCAAATCCGTGGTGCGCATTTCCGTGAAATAGGTAACGTCATACTCGTATAACATAAGCTTGTCCGTGTCGGGGCGAAGTAAGAATACATTCCCCGACCCCGTGCCGGGCCCGGCCTGCATACACACAGCAGGATGTCCTGGCCGCCTATGGGCAGCGGCATGGGTGGTGTGATCCCCGACCCCGAAAATCAGCGGAGGGTCCATAACCTCTCAGGGGAGGCCTATGTCCAGCAGTGGACTGCAATAGGTTGATAATACTTGTTGATCGAATTGAAGTTGGGTTTAGATTAGTCTCCTTATTCATTTAGCGTTTAATGCTTCGTATTTGCAAGAAAAATAGTTGCCACTGGGTCTCCTGATCCTGTTAAGGTAATATTAACACGTATACAAGCCATATAAAAGAAACAACTAGACCGAGGACACAGAATTAATATTATTCGACCGGGAATAAATCATGAAACCCAGCGCGCTGTGTTCCGATTCGCAATCGTTTCACCGGATGGGTATTCGTGTTAATAAATAAGACGATAACAAAATACGCATTACAAATAAAGTAATCTGAATATCAATAATCGTTATAAGTTGTAACAAAACCGCAGTCAAACTACAAAAGTAAATTGTTACAAAACGATCACCAATCAGCATCGATTATTGACGTCAGTTAACTGCTCATTCATTCATAAACAATAGTAGTACTATAATGTTACTCAACACCAAAGGTTGACCCTATAGTACGAGGGCACCTGATAAATTTGGACCCAAGCTACTACAACACACCATTGATGAATGATTGTAACTCTATTGAATTACCCGTCCTCGTAAAGAATGAACTTAAAATGTGCGTGTATGTTTTTTATTTTTTTTGCGTAGGGATTAATTAAAAACGTTTTACTTTTCATTTCACGTAAATATTACCGGAACCTGTTAATACTTCTAACTCCGAATAGAAATATTATATACCGTAAGTCGAATTGTAATCGTGCAAATATCTCCCTGATTATAGTTCATTAGGTACCTATGTATCAACATAACTTGTGGTTAAAACACGTTTCAAAATGTTTCAAAAATATATTACCACTTGATAGTAGTGATTAAAATACACAAACACTTTGTGTATTTAAGAAAAAGAGACTTGTACATAATACAATTTAAAGAGTTGTACATAATACAAATTGTGCACGAACTGAAATTACCATAGATTAAAAATATCGGCAAACGAACATTAGAAATGATTATGATTGTTTATGGACATAAGATAAGTCTAATCGATTTACGCCATTGCGATTACACGTCATAGTACACCGGTAATGGCTTAGACGGAAGCTTATCATCTATCTTATCGAATGATAAGATTCGTATTACACAGAATCCCACCTAACCGCTACTATTAAGTACAGAAGACATTTTAAAAATGGAACAACACGTGCCTACTCATGTAAGCGTTAAAATTTAAACGAAGAATGAGTGAAACGAAGAGTGAGTAAAACCATCGCGTAATGACATATTATCTTGAGCTGGAAAGTAAGTAGTAGATGTGTTGCAAAGTGGAACAACAAAATCGAACTATATAACAATATCTATTGTGTTCGTTGACCCGTAGTGAACATGCGGTGACCCATACGAAGCAAGCGTGACCCAAATTATTTTATTTTTGTATTATCATCATTTTAAAGCCTCTGTCTTTTGTCTTATCAGTCATACGGATGTAGATGACGCGTTTGTTTCTGTGTGAAAATATAGACTTTATCATATACTTATATTCGTATGTGCTGTAATTGTTGCTGAGCTCGAATTTGTCAAGGCCATGCGTTTTACCACTTTCTTGCCTCCTATCAGTAACGGAGCAAGAAATAGGTTTGACTGTAAAGCTAAACATTATATTCTAACGTAAGCAGTGCAGTAGTAAGCACCCCCACGATTTAAAGGCGCCACCACTGAACAAGTCTATCCTCTGCATGGAATGGGTTGAGATAACAGTCCCCATTAGAACATTCTGGAAAACTTAAAAATTGCATCATGATATCTTGATTAAGTTATGTGTAATTTCATTTTTATACTCTCATCTTTACCATATGTTACGTCTTTTTGACTTTTTGACTTTGAATGAGATCGTTCACGTAGCGCAGTTGACCGTGAACTAGTTCACTACATTCAAGGTCTGACCGGGAATTACGAGTTGATGAGAGAAATGCGGTTTCAACCGGAAATAGTGGCCGGTGAGCGGGAAAAGGAAGTACTTTAACACCGTACGAGATTCATCAAGACATTTCTGGATTGTAATTTTATTTATTATCAATCTGCATTATTTCTTTTGTAGTAACTTACGATTTGTAAGTAGACAGGGTTCAAATCCTGGCGTACACCTCCTATTAAATGTCACCTGATGTAACGGTTAAGGAAAACATCGTGAGGATACCTGTTCACCTTAGAGCTCATAAAAAAATGCTAAGGCGTGTGAAGTCTGCCAACCCGCACTTATTCAGCGGGGAAGAATGTGGCCTTAACCCTTTCATTCTGAGAAAAGACCCCGGGGACAAAAAACTACGAACGGGCGAAGTTATTTTAAAGTGGTTTTATATACCTATATGTAGGTACGTAATGTGACTGACTCGTTGGTCGTGTTGGTAGCAAGCGCGACTGCCGATCGAGAGGTCCCGGAGCTCAAATCCCGGGTCGGGTACTATTAGATTTTTCTCATCCAGATTTTCTAGTAGTGGCTCGGAATGTAGATTTGTGCCTTGTATATAACAATAGGCTCACCACCTAGTCCATAACGTACGGGGCGGAGTCGGAGATTCAGCCCGTGCTGATCTCACTCCTATCCCTCTCATATCCCCATATTCAAGCGGAGCCACTCTGGTTCGCCACAAAATCCGGTGAAGCTGTAAAAGCCACTTGAGTCAAAAGTACCTATACTACACATTAGAAAAAAAAACTAGTCCATAACGGGACCTAAGCGTAACTGGTGAAATGTGGCAGTGTAGTACTTTACTCATCTGCTTACCTCTTCGGGGATTACAGGCGTAAGTTAAGTTTTATATATAGGTACTACCTAATTTTGTTAACGACTTTTTTAATTGACCGGCCTGTTGGTGCAATGGTCAGTAGGTACTTTTGACTGCTGAGCGGTGCGCTGTTCATTCGTTTTGCACTCAGGAGAAAGATTAGACCTAGTGAGGACGAGTATTTGTTATGTTAGGGTCTAGAAGTATACATATATTCCTTCGTATAGGTATGCATTGGTAGACCGGAAAGGCCACTATCACGTTGCTAAGCTCAGTACTTCCACAAAGATAAAGCTTAACCGTTTTTTTGCGATTAGATTGTATTCTGTATCTAGAAGCAAAGTCCAGTATAGCTAACCAAGATGATCGTCTAAATACCCATTTTATCGAAACCCGTTTTATCGTTTGTTTCTAAATCATGATGAGAACATTTATGAATCTCATGATATTAGGTATCTCAAGACCTTGGACTTTGGACTCCAAATTCATTCCATGACGACGGTCTTTATATTGCTCACAAGCATATGATTGGGGCATTTAGTTCCTTAAAACTTTCAACGCTGAACGAAATAATATATTTTTTTTTATTCTAAATTTATTTACGCGTTTTTTTACTTTTGTATGCCTCTTTGTACTATCTCGTTGTACTGCTGTCTCGTGTTGTTCGCAAGGGCGACTGTCGATCGAGAGGTCCTGAGGTCAAATCCCGGGTCGGATTTTTCTAACTTAGATTTTCTGGTTGGGGTGGAGCACTACACTTCTCTGCCTATCTCTTCGGGGATTACAGGCGTGATGTTACGTTTTAGATTTTCTGGTACAATATTTCTTGTAGTGGCCCAGAGTCTGGATTTGTGACTTTATAAAAAATTATAAGACAGGATCAAATAAATCAAGTTGTGACTGATGGGGAAGTTAGAGCATGGCAGGTCTGTAAGGATAGAGATATTTGGCACTCCGCGCTATCTACCTACCCCGTAAGGGACCTCGCCTCTGTATATATGTGTAGGCATTTATAAACCCGACACACATCGATATCGATCAAATCTACTGATCGATATTATTGACATGTATGATGAGTCCGTAACGATCCGCCTAATCCGTAACGATGTTACAAATAGTAAAAGGGGAAGTCGAAATTATTTGCGAACAGTTTTATAGACTTGTTTGCGCGTATGAATAAAAAATGCGGCAAACAGAACAATTCGTAAACGTACAAAATAATAAGTTGGCAACCAGCGTGCCGGCCCATACGTGGATCAGGGGCATGAAATGTTTCAAGAGTTCACCAAAACAAAACACAATCGTATCGTCAAGGTAATTTTTATACCTACACAAGATATCAGTGTGTTTAAAAATCATTAAACATTATATTATTTTTACTGGCACACAACGCTGATACCAACACGGAATTACGGTTTAATGAAAACAAAATTTTCCGTGCCGATTTCATTATCATTAAACCGCTGCGGACTACTAAAGATGATAAAATCGTACATCCTAAACGGAAAGAAAACAAACTCCTGTTGCTTACAGCAGCGCTACCTATACTCACGTCGCTATTAGTGAAAACTGAATATAACTTCCGTTAAGTGAAACACAGCAACATACGCCCTATAGTATTCTAAAGTAACATCACGCCTGTAAACCCCGAAGAGGTAGACAGAGGAGTGTAATACTACATTCCCACGTTTTACCAGTTACTTTTAGCTCCTACTATGGACTAGGTGATGAGCCTATTGCCATGTATTGGGCACTAATCCAGACTCCGAGATACTACTAGAAAATCTAAATTAGAAAATCTAATAGTACTCGACCCGAGAATAGAACCCAGGACCTCTCGATCGACCGTCGCGTTCGCAACCACTCCGACGAGGCAATTATAAAAATAATCTTTATAATTAAGGAACATCCTTATATCCCTATTTCAACATTTTATTATATTTTTAATTTAGGCATCTAACGTGTAGGTTACTGGTGTTGAGTGGTGAAGTTGGGCCTTAGCTGCTGTGTCTATATTCAAACATGTTCTAAGTAATCGTTTCTCGTAAATTCGGTAAGAGCTCGTACTACACAGAATTGAGACAATGAAGTTAGAACATACCATATCTTTGTAGGCAGCAGTAGAGATAGCACAATGGCTTCCTGAACGCAGTAATGTTCCTGTACGAAGTTCTGGGACCACCCACACATTAGATCCCATATCAACCGATATTTTCCACATAACTTATATGTCTTTTCGATTCATAACCTCACTGAGCTACAAGAAAATAATTGTCTTGCATAGGTAATCAATATATCTTATTATATGTATTATCATTTAGCACGAATGAAATTCAAAATATCAACCAAAAACAACTTTCACACGAAAGTGTACAATGCAAACGAAATATTTCACAAGCTAAATTAATACCATAAAAACGGAGGTAAACGTTTGTCCGTGTTGCTATAACGTTTTGATATTAAGTCAGTGAATTTATTTTGATTAAAATTGTGCATGTATATAGGAGTGTACAGCTTGTCCTCTCACTGGAAACACTAGCTACTAAATGACTCCTCAAAATAATCTCGTAAAATGTCAGTAAAGAGATGAAAAAAAATATTTGTGTGTTGCGCGAAGTCAAGGGTGATGACTGGTTGGTTATAATTCAATTAATTCAACAGTGTATGCGAGTTATATAACTTCGATTGATCTTGAAAATGGATTAAGTTTTGGTGGGTTGTGTTTACTTATATTTATTGATATTTGTATTTTCGTCTGAAGCGTGTACACTTTGCTCCATATTATGTACTATTTATGCGGGGAAAATCCTCGAGAGAAACATCATGTCCATAACAAGCTTTGAATAGAACGTACAATATCGAATACTAAATCGTCTAATGTTACTATAACTCATGTTCCTGTTGTTTTCTCATGAATTAATTTTAATTGATAATTTTATTAAGACTTATATTACGCCGGCACAACGTAGATTAGCATTGAAATCTTAATGAAAATAAAATTCTACCTTAAGACAGATGAGAAGTCATTGCGTAGGTCTAAGTTGGGCCTAATACTGGGCATAATAATAATAATAACAAGTTGGACTACCGCCTACTGTTGCGTCAGGCGGTTGTTGTCTTGTGCTCTGTGTTGTTTTTAATTCAAAACATTGGAAATGTCTACT
>DWEO01000044.1:0-13267 GCA_018245995.1 Pyrrhopyge telassa croceimargo
ATTTAAGAAACTAAAAATCTACCACCCTAAGTTAAAGCCTATTTTATATTCTGGGACAAACAAGTGTGAGGACAATTTACATTGGTAATTTATACCTCCGAAACTATCCATTTTTTACTTTGAATTTATATATCCTTTCAATCGTAATAATCATTCAGACCGTTTCTAAAGTTTCAGCTTTTTGAAGTAAGCAGTATTTTTATTCTAATAAAAGTTCGTCGATATCGTTTAAATTGACATATCTTTTTTATTTATCAAGTGATAAAAATAAAGAAACATTAAATGTTAAGTAAAGCTTACCACATTGGTCAACACATTTCTGTAATTAGTGTGACCGAAAGCAAAGACAAACAAACACACAGAAAACCATGCAAAAATTGTATAAATCGTCAAATTGTATTCTATTGCGTCAATAGAGCCTTGTAAGAGTGAAAAAAAAAAGTGGTTGTAAGAGTGGTTTTGACAAAAATATCTATGTAGAGAAAACGATTATGAACTTCTATGAACAGAACGCGGACGAAATCGCGGGTATGAGCTAGTTACATATATATATAGAATAGCGACTTAGTGCATGAGAAAGTACTATTGATTTTTGTAACTTACTTGTATTTGCGGATGTATTGTGCCCGGATAGAACTTGAAAACTGAGCGAAGTGAAAGGTACTGACACAGACACAGGGCTAAGAATATAATTGACAGACACGACCTTTAATAACGAAGATAGAACACAGAAGATGAACAGTAAAAAAGGTGCAGAGTCACGTTCAAACACCCATGTGTTACCTCGTATTTTTAATAGAATATATCGTAGAATACATCGTATTTATAATAGTACACTCATACGTCACCAAGCTATTGAATTTCAAATTAAAGCGACAACTCCCTAGGCGAGCAACGATTTTAATACAAGAAAAAGTCCAACAAAGACACGACGGGGATAAATGACAGAAATCCGTGGAATGAATAAATGAATGAACAATGTTGACTGGCAGATAACTTTAAAATAACAACGATGCTTGATACAATTTTTCCCCCCATTTACTGTCTACGTATTGATACATGATGATGCGTGAACATGGCAACATTGAATTATGTTATTCAGTCGCGTTCGGATACTCGCACTCGCGGTCGCCACAGAATTACAAGCCAGCTGCCTGCCCCTTCGCGCGCTGCTAAATGCGCAAGGAATAATAGTACGTACAGCGTTGAGTTCCGCACATAAAATGTTCAATATCGCTTACACGTTCTTACCATAAATTGATATCCTTCGTTTCTGTTTTGAGAAATGATGAGCGAATTCAACTTAACCTTATTGGATTGTACGTATACAGTCGTAAAAAAAAACCAAGCCTTTCCAATTACTTTTTACCGAAGCGAAAATGTCACGACAAAAAACGTGTTTATACACTTTGTGAATAAATTATAGACAAAAAATTATTCGTAAATCTTCGTACCGAAGTAACGACGCTCGGACGGGCGTGGTTTGCCCTAGATTCCTAGCTTTTAAATATGCAACACTCTACAGCTACACCAACGCTGCCACATATTTAAATATGAAGATTAGTGTAGAATGCCACTAAGCACATCACATAACACAGTTATTACACAAACAGATAGATCATCAGATAGCCAGTTTTAATCCAAAATTCAAATATCCTAACACGCACCAACAAGGGGCAAGCCCTTTTCTCCCTAAAATACAGTAGGTAATAGACGATGGAGTCAATACAAAATATCCCGTAATGATCTGCGGACATTGTCACACACAAGCGTAGTCTTTTTGGAAACGACCTGTTATTTTAATGAAAACTTCACACAACACCACATAATCTCAGTTCCGGCGACATTCCAGTGATAATAGGACCACGTCTGCGTGGGCCGTAACAACAAAAAGAGTTAGATTTGTAATCCAATGAAATTTATAAAACTTCAGTGGCGCGATTCAGTGACTCGCTTCAACATCATCATCATCAACCTATCGCAGTCCACTGCTGGACATAGGTCTCCCTTGAAAGGTTATGACCGTAATCTTTACTTGTGACTTGTGACTCACTTGACGTCACCCATTGCCGACTTGTGGTTCATTGGCATGAATAAATGAGCAAATGTCTATGTTCACATTGTCACTTTGAACATTACCATGAGTGGTTCTGTAATCCGTCTACCGCCACAGAGGTCCACCATTCCAAACTGTACACTAACTTTATTCGGTCATAACATAGATTTTTATCAATTGTGTTATTCATGAAAAACTTAAAAATTTAAGATTAAACGTTATTTCAATTAAATTATATACTTTTTAGAGTACACTTTTCTCACTTAGACCTTTACAAATTGCATTTAATTGCGTTACTTCATTATTTTACCGTTTCTCTCACAAGCGTAGAGTGCTGGCGCACAGGATACAATTTGTCCAGTTATTTTTATTTTATTACGACAAAAGTATAACCTCTTACATGTTTACATTAACTATGGAGAGACACGTTTTTTCTGTTCAAGATTTTTTTTTTCCACCAGAAGCCATACAAGACAAGTCGAGCTAGATAGACAACAGATTATTCTATTTAACTACATTCCCAGTAGATGGTGCCTAGACTCTAGCCAAAAATCCCTTGGTACGACAGCTACGCAGTCAGCTCTCGGTACGTACTAATCCCTTCACGCGATATTGCATTTCAGGAATCGTATCAATATAATATTCTACATGGTTGTTTTTTACCTTTAATTTGTCCTCCGAAAAATCTACTTTCTCCTGTGGGTCACAGTCCATCAGGGAGCTGTCGAAGTCTTCCAGCACGTCCGGATCCTGAGAAGATTGTTTTGTTTGCCCCTCTTTCACCACGTACGACCACAGCTATAGAGAAACGCATATACATTAATACGACTGGACTTTAACAAGTGATTGATACGAGTAAAATGATCATGAGAATGGCCGATGGATAAACGACAAAACAGGATGGACAATGCGACGTCGATGGACGCGGGTGCTGAGGAAGGCCAAGTAAACCTATGCTGACCAAATAGGTAAAGTTTTGGTTGATGGGAGAGTTACAAGTCTCCGAAACCGGCGTGCTTGTATGGAGGGGCTGATGAACGCGGACGAAGCACTGCAGTTCTGCAAGGATAGAGACATTCGGCACTCTTTGCTCTCTGCCTACCCCGTAAGGGACCTGGCGTGATGATATAATAATACTAATATCAATACGATGCAGCACGCATTTTAAATCATCATGGTATCAAGGGACATACTGACTATTGCATGCAATAATGATAGTACCTCGTAGACCAAGTTGACTTATCTAGTACCACATGTATAAATAATTTTCTACATTAGATGAGACATGTATCTGCTATCTCTGTATGTAATTATTATATCATATTATTATTGGCGCAGAACAGGACATTTCCACAATACCAGCACTCCCACTGTTAGACACATCACTCGAAGCAAAACCTCGAAGTATTTTTTATGGTGCCAGAAGAAGGACAAGTAAACACGGTGCCAACACAATCTAATAAATTATTTGAGTAGCTAAATATCAAAACCCGGTAAGTCACACCCCTACTGAAAACTGATATATGACTATACATTTATGGATTTTTTTATTTCTATTCTATTTTCCACAACCCCTACACTAGTGGCTATTTATTATTAAACCCAAATTTTTAAAGATCTTGGTCAAAAAGATATATCCTCAACATTTCACTTAGAGCGGAATTACTGTGTTTTCATATTTACCTACAAATTTATTGTCACACAAGGACAATATCAAGTGCTAGTGTTACCTGGTGCGCGTCGGCCGGGTGCGCGCTCACCACCACGGTGGGGTGGCGGGACAGCGCCGCCTCCAGCTTGGTCCCGTCGGAGGCCACGTGGCAGGTCACGTGCAGGGGCGTGGCCTCACCGAGCCCCGCCCCCATCGCGCCCACGCCGCCCGTGCCCGCCCACCAGGCCAGGTCCGCCGCCGTGCTGGAGGTAGTGGTACTGCCGTTGCTGCTGCTGGTCGTGCTGTTTGTCTTTGCATCTGCACATATACACATCATATTTCTAAAACCTCAAAACCTCATATTAACATTTTGTCATAAAAAATAAATATACATGTCCAATCTGAAATATAAATATGTTATTTTGTATAAATGACAAAAGTTCACAAGGCTTGTAGAGTAAACATTGTTAAGTCTCATTATTTATTAGGGCAGTCATTATGTATTCGGACCAGTAAGACACCAATGATACCTTAAAGTCTGTCCTGTCATTTTTACACACGGTTTTAGTAATTTGTGTCCGGTATATGGCAATAGGCTCATCTCCTATTCCATATAACTGGTGAAGCGTGGGAGTGTGTTGCACTCCTCTGCCTATCTCTTAGTAGGGGATTACAGGTTGAATTACAATAGTTTTAATTATAAAATCCATTTTGAATAAATTAGCTATACAATAATAAAATTGTTTTGCTCTAAATCTTGGTTGGATTCAGAGAAAAGAAGAAGAAAAGAAGTTAAGAGAAGAAAAGAAGACAAAAAAGAAGAGCTGAGATCGAGCTCAGTGGCATGTTATTGGAAAGGCCTATGTCGAGCAGTGGACGTAAATATAATGATGATGATGATCTCTAAATCTTGCACGAGAGCTATATGAAAGTTGAGACTCACCCATTTCCGGCGGCAGATTGAGCAGATCCTTGAGGTGGTAGTCGTTGTACTTGCAGTAGGGCGGCGCGGGCGCGTCCGCGGACACCACGCTCGCGTACGTGATGGGCGTGGACGAGCTGCGGCCCAGCTCCGGCACGTCCGCCGCGAACAGCGTGCGCTCCAGCGGCAGCCCGTATAATCCGAACCTATTATTAAACCATTGTTAAATATATAACACGTCCGATGAGTACTCACACAGTATGAATAACTGGTGTTGGGTATATATCTGCCTGCTAATGGTAGATGTATTGAACCAGTGTCAAGTAATGTGACAATACAAACTTCACTTCGGTTTACCAAGGTGCGTGACGTCGATTGACATCATCACGTCATGAACTTAGTGTACGTATACAGTTTGTATTGAAATAAAAAACAATGAATTATTATTACTATGTAAATCAAAGATATGTTCCAAAAAAATACAAGTTTCATATATCACCTCGCTCTCAGCAATTGATGGTATGGATCGGCCCGTTCCCTCAAGCACTTGCAGGCGCGATACAGCAGGGCCAAGAGCGACTTGACGAGGCTGGGCGCGGTGGCGCGCGGCGTGCACTGCTGCGCGAGCGCCGCCAGCCACTTGAGCGCGCCCGGCGAGTCGCACGCGCCGATGGCCTCCACGCACTCCACCACGTGCTTGGCCACCGTCTGCTCGAACGTGCACTTCCACGGCGCCGGCGTCTGCTTCACGCCCCTGGCACGGTCACGTCAATTGTAATACCATCCGCTACTCGCCGCAGGCATTAAATGTATAAGACGGGTAAATGCATGTGGCCAATCATAAATTACGTCACACGTTAAACTCTAGGGGGAGGGGCAATTAATTGACGAGAAGGAAGACGAGTGTAAGCTTCGTGACGTCACTTAAAAAGTCATGAAATTCCTGACGGAGTTTATGGATGGATGCATATTAAGAAAATAAAAATAAACTCACTCTATTGCAATCAGCATTATTTTGACGCACATCTTAGCGATGCTTCTGTTTGCACAAAGAATGCAGTGTTTCAGCAATGCTTCAGTGTGTTTCTCGATAATCGCTATACACTCCAGCTGCTGCGCTTCTATAGGATTGTCTGGATCCTTGTCGTTTTCTGATTTCGCAAGACGCATTCTAGCCAGCCGGATCGATATTACCCAGTTAATGAGGTCTAGCGCTAGGCGCCGTTCATTCATTCCACCGTTAATGGCTATATTGAAAAGGGTGTCCAGAAAGCTGTTTGACTCTAGCATGGCGATACGTTGCTGCCTCTCCATTGGTACGTCTGTGTGCGGACTGGAACGAACGGTTATAGAGATCTGATGTAACCAATCGCAACCTATAAAGCCAGACTTTTTGGCTGTACCTTCTCCAGCTTTAGCGGGACCCTTCGCCATATCCTTTGCTGGATCGAACAGCGTCTTAATGTGTATTAAGAAAGTTCTTCCCCTAGCCCTGTATAAGCGAGGACTGGTCAATATTAATGAACCAGACTGCTGAGTAAGATCCAGACCAGAAGACAGAAGAAGAGGGCCAGCTAATATCTCAGCATTGTGAGCCCGTAAGTACTCTTCACTATTGACGGGATTCTCAAGATTGGACATGTCTGCGTCGATAATCGAAAAGTGCACTGGTGATTCCGAGCGGTAACTGAATGATGCGTCTTTTTTGTAGCCTATACCGTGAAGATTTTGTTTCAATAAAGTCACCTGTATTATAGGCAAGTTGACAGAGTTGGCTGTGTGCAAAGTGAAACCAAATTCTACATGCGCCAATGACACACTGTACGGTAATGTCAATTCTAAAACGTGTTCGTCCCAAGTGGAGGAGGTATTCTGCAATCTCCAAGATCTATTGTTTTGATGGTCGGCTCTGGACCGTTGTGCTGGGGATAGCTCACACCAAAAGCCTGGTACCACAGCACTGTAGGGCACTGTGGTGTTCATACCATAAAACCCGGTTAGCGACATCAGAGTTTCTAAATCATTGAGGTCCAATTGTGGCTTATTGGCAATAATTACTGGCGGAACCGTTGGACCGCAAACTTCATCCCTTGGCGCGCTTTGCAGCATGTCGAAATCAATGTTCGCAAACTCATCCTCGTTCACATCAGCGGCGGAATCTTTTTCGCCGTTATTAAGCGCATAAAAATATATCATACCAAGTTTGGTGGATACGCTAAGACGTTCGACCGAAGTGCAGTATATGACAGACGTGAACTGACCCTTTGGAACTTGCTTCTCGGAGAGAACTTTAAAATCTGGCAACGAGTACAATCGGAGGTGGCCGTCCAGACCCACTGAAGCGAAAGAGCGTTGATCGTTTTTGTCAACAGGCAATAAACATAAATCCACTGGGCTCTCATTGTATGGAAGCTCTTTAAATGACTCGGCAGTATCATGCAGGGCGTATACTGCTGCATGAGCGATAATTTTAAATAGCACGAAATAGGCTTTGGCTTCCCGCTTCTCAGTCTTATCTTGACTGTCGGAAGCTTCATCAATATCCATTTTGGTATCTTCATCTCCATACATTCCTGCCTCGTTTTTAACTTTCTCCGGATCGATCGATGATATAACGATCAGCAGGTGCTCCTTATCCTCTGTTGGCAACAAATGTGTTATTTTACATTCTTCATCCAGTTTCAGGCTATCAGGAAGACTGATGCATTGCACAGCGGTACCGATGTGAGGCAAGGGCCCGTCGTCTTGTTGCTGGTCACTGTCCGAATAGCCATCTGCATTGGCATTGTTAACGACCGCTTGACTTAATACTTTGCTTCCACCGAAAGTCGCCACTTTGATCTTTTCAGTACCATCGCCACCTTCGTACCACTTCAAGTCGGATATTTCCAATGGACCCTGACCTGTCATATTCAAATACTGCGTAATAGCATCACCGTGAACGGCGTCCGTCTGATCGACGACTTTGGTACCGACCGATTCTAAGTTTCCACTCTTCCAACTCTTGAGCTGAGTTATTTTGCCGACGAAATCCAACATGCTGCCAGATTCGGGTAACTCCGGGAGCAGAGCGGTCGGCGGTGGAGGCGGGAGTACCTTAAAATGTTTTGTGAACATTATCTTTTTCGATTCCCAAATCTTACAGTCGTCTTTGCTCGACGAAGCGTTTAAGTTAATAACATTACTAATTTGCTCATCTATTAAGCTGTTTGTGCATTGTGGTAACTCTGTATCTTCATCCGAATACTGGAAATATATTTCGTCATATATGTTTGCGTCGTCGGCACGTTGCAAGGGGCTCAAAGTGGCAACTTTTTTACTGCCGCCCGCTTTGGAGTTTCCACTGCTTTGCGACGTTTGTACTACAGTCGTCATAGACCCCGCTCGGCTGCTGAATATATCATAAGTGAGTAGAAAAAGCATTTTATTTGGATTTGTCTGATTGCTCTTTGCCTCATTTTGGTCATTCATAGCTTTGACGCTCTCCTGTGACTTGTCTGAAGCAGAGTCGAATAGAGCCTTGCTGGCATCATCTTTGATGGCTTGATCCATTGGCCGACCATTGGTACGTGTGATAAGAACCGCGCAAACGAGAGCAGGCCTTGCTTTAGTAAAAATATTTGGATATCGATCCGTAAGTTCAGTAGTCTGCGGCTGAGGATACGCTTCATGTTTTGGTGTCATTCCCAAGAACGCCATAGCGGTCAGTTCAAGGCCGTAGGAAGCTAAAATGAAAGAATAGCAATAAATATATATTAGATATAAGATGACACTTGAATTCATTTACAGTTTCAAATATGTATAAATTGTATTTTAAATTTAAAAAGACTACTTGCCTGTATCTTTTTCCAAGCTGCTAGACCACACTTTGTGCACGTCAGTGGACAGTAAACCGCTAAATATGGAATCGTATGGCGATATTGCAACAAGCCTCGTGAACTTCAAGCCACAATCGAACTTCCATATGGAAACCTTGCCTTCTGCGGTGCCGGTAGCTATGAGATGTCCAGTGTTGCCTCTTGAAATGACCCGCGGGTAGGCAGTCACCTGAGCGCATGCCGTGGCGTTTGTGACCTGTTGTATGTAAAAATAAAATGGCTATGAAACAAGTTGCAGAAATGAACCTTATGAGAGATTTCATTAGTATTTTTAATTAAATCTGAATTATAATTAACGTATTATGTGTACAGGAAATTTCCTTGCCGATTTTGCATTGTGCTTTTTATTAATAATAAAAATCCATACATAGATACTGTATTATAAATCGACTAAACTAGACGCATAGGTCATGTTTGGAGAATTTTTCTACCTATACCGTTTGAGGTCCATGGCTAATTCATCGAATAGGACCCTCCCCCAAAATAAAGAAACTCCATTAACAACACAATATTTACTATTCCATAATAAATCATTACGTTAAATAGACACAAACGGTGTTATTATATTGATAATTACTTAATTTTCTAATATACTTTAACTTGAAGAGCATATGTTTCTAATACAAAATCATAATTATTGAAATTCCTTTTTTCTAACATTCAGCAAGTGCAAGTGCTAATGACATCATCAAAATTAAAATTTCGGACCATTACATTTTCGATGGACCGAATAGCTAAGTTGTTTAACCTTTCTTGTCCCATGAAATTACTTTTAAAATGTTTATCAATATATATATTGATAATGATCTCAGTACCAGACGTAATTAGTACCTACTACAACAACAACAACAAATACTTAAACTAGGTATCATTCAAATTTTACAAAGTTACAGGTTACAAAGGAAATACTGAAATTAGAAACAATTGCATCCAGCAGCCACCATCCAGCCCATCATTTTCTTAATACACGTATGCCGTTTACGATGTCAATTTAACACTAGTGTCAGATTTTCGTTGATTTTGCAATATGCTGATTTTTCTATTTTTCTAATATGTATCCGGTATGTGTATCGCAATAGA
Source organism: Pyrrhopyge telassa croceimargo (assembly GCA_018245995.1). Taxonomy (NCBI): domain Eukaryota; kingdom Metazoa; phylum Arthropoda; class Insecta; order Lepidoptera; family Hesperiidae; genus Pyrrhopyge; species Pyrrhopyge telassa. The sequence continues at coordinate 9,588 of DWEO01000044.1, forward strand.
CTCACAGGTGGTGAGTGAATAGGTATTCCATAATGGAATGCAAACGTAATTGGTGAAACGTGGGAGTGCTACACTCCTCAGCCTACCTCTTCGGGTATTACAGGTGTGATGTTGCGTTTATTTTCACTTTTATTATACCTACTAGAAATTTGATACTATTTGCTACATTTAATTGGTAGATTTATAAATGGCAACAGGTTGTAGACTATCATTATTGCATCACGTCAGTTCCCTTATAATGTATATGGTGGAATCAAATTGGAATCTTTTCAAACTAAGATCAGATCTTGGCTTCTTCATTTGTTCTCCAATGCATGAACCGTGTATTGCACCCAGCATCACAAAGCCTAGCTAAATAAGACTGGGTTAAAGATCGGAGACACAACACACTCAGCAACCTCAACGTCTACCTTCGAAAGTGCTATGCTACTTACCCTCACAATGTGTTATTAATATGTATTTACAAACATTTCACATCTGTACATGGATGTCACTCATTAACGATCACTGTGGATGACACAATATCTATTACGTCCTTGTCTGGGCACCGTCAAAGTTTTAAGACGAATTATTAGAGGATTTGCTCGATCAAGATCCATGTCAGACACTAGTAGAGTACTGGAAAATATTACAGTAGATGCGTCAACAGTTTCGAAGCGTTTAAAAGCGTTAAGAATGATACAAAAGCAAAGACGTTGAGTGCCCTGTGAATTGAAGCAGAGAGACGTTGAACGGCGTTTTCTCACGAGTGAACTACTGCTTCAACGGCAGAAAAAAAAAGGTTTTTTGAACCGTATCATCACTGGTGATGAAAAATGGATTCACTACAATAATCCAAAGCGTTGAAAATAGTGGGGTAAGCCCGCCCTATGCATGAGCATTATCGTCACAACCAAATATCCATGGTTCAAAGCTTCTTCTGTTATTTATTTATTTATCTGTTATTTCTTCTTCTTTTATGTGTATTTGGTGGGATCAGCAGGGTGTAATTTATTATAAGCTGCACAAATCAGTGCCTATTACGAGAGCTCGTTATAGACTTTAATTGATGCGTTTGAATAGAGCCTTAAAAGACAAACGACCTCTATACTAGCAGAAACACGACATAGTGATTTTGTTGCAAGACAACGCTCGGCCCCATGTTGCAAAACCAGATAAAAATGATCTGGATAAACTTCAGTGGGAACTTTTACCCCACCCGCCTTATTCACTGGAAATAACCCCTTCCGATTTTCACTTGTTACGATCTATGGCGCATGGCTGGGCTGAGCAGAGCTTCCATTCTTTCGAAGAAAAATGAGTGGATTCCGACGCGGAAATCATTTACTCCCCGAAAGATGGGAGAAAGTGGTCTCTAATGATGTACAATACTTTGAGTGAACTAATTGTGAACCTTATATTTTAAATAAAGTTTTTATTTTGTGAAAAAGAGTGTGAGTGAACTTATTCAAAAACCTAATGATGATAATGATAATTATCTAAAGAGAGAGCCATCTCAAGTGATACATCGAGTTAAGAGCTGCCGCTTCGCGTATATTACAATTAGGTAGGGAACCAAACCCAATATTGTAGGTGCCAACTCGGCTTCGTTTTCGAGATATTTGCCCTTAACAGTTGGGAAGCGGCTTACATACATTAAATTGTAAAAATTGTACAACAGCATCGGCGGTCCGATGGCAAGTGAGCACAGCTACGGTCCGCACGACCCGGGTTCATGTCCCGTCTATGACACTTTTTTTTTCTTTTTAGTTAATCGTGAAATTGATAAACTATAAATCAACATTACGACAAAATAAAAAAAAACAAATCGCGCTTTCACCTGCCAACATTTTCGAATTCAATGTTGTTTTTTTTTATTTTCTTGCAATTCTTTTTATTATTATGAATAAATAAACGGTAATTTATTGTTTGGTATGCAATATTGCGCCTACCCAGAGGAGAGGAGATCCCCGCCCAACAGTGGAATGATAAAAGGATTGATGATGATCATGGTGGTGATAATGATACTTAGCTAACCCTACTTGATTCACATTATACAATAAGTCGCAATGGAATAAGCATGATTATGTTCCATTTCTACTATAAATCGACAACTACTTACAAGTATGATGAATGTGGAAGAACCACGGCAGGTCTGTAAGGATAGAGATGTTTGGCATTCCATGTCCTCTGCCTACCAAGTAAGGGACCTGGCGTGAGGGCATGTATGTATGTATGTACTAGTTACAAGTGAATGTGAAACTGACCGATATGGGCACGTTGTGTGTGTACTCGCCGCGCACGAAGGGGCAGTTGGGCGAGTGGCGCTCGTGCTCCACCCACGGCTCGTCCGACTTCTCCCAGCACACGAGGCACACGGTGCACATGAAGCACATGGCGCGGTCGTCGCCGCTGGGCGACGGCTGGTGGTAGAAGCCGGCCTGCGCCATGCGCGCCGGCAGCGCCCACCTGCGACACACGGTACGTCTAAGACTCGACAATTATATGTTTGACAAATGCTCCTTAACTACATAATAGACAATGGTAATGAAGTATGCGTGAAAACCGACTAAAGCTTTTATGCAAGCGACTGATATGCATAATTCATAGCCTGTGTACACAGTCACATTAAATATTAACAAGATGATTTGCTTTGGGTCACGACAAAGAAAATTATAATATGTACCATAATGATTAATGAAATTTAAGTAACAACATAGTTTCTTTCAAGATATATCAAATCAATCAGCCCAATTAAACAAGTTGAGTACAACTAAATCACCGCTAATGTTACAAAGAGTGTCTATGCTTCAAATTTTTAGATCAAGTTTTTTTTATGGAGCAAATGACCCGGCATTGGTCATAAGTGGCCACTGCTACTGCTGAATATATACAACCAGCCTTAAATTGGACTGCGGGAATGTGACCATTAGTGTCAACTGGTTTGATTAATGAGTCGTTAATGAGATTATTTGTTGGTAAAAGAATTGTATTAATAGGACTGTTGGAAACATTAATGTATTTAGTGTTTGTCACTATGAGTGCATTTAGCATGACGAGGTTAAGACTTCTCAGGCAGCTATGTAGAATGATTTAAAAACTGTCTCAGAGAAAGTTTAGCCCCCATTTCCCTGCCAATGGACACTGGATGTCATGATGAAAGATAATAAGTTTTCAAGCTGCTGCAACACTGTCATAGCAGCAGAACTCAAAATTAATCTTGACCAATATATAATGAACATGTATACTTACTTATAATCCATGTGCGGCCATCTTTTGAAGGTCTTCTTCCTCTCGGCCTCAGAGTACATAAGAGTACGGGAGTCTTCATCTCGGCTGCCAGGATACAAGTCGCTGGCACGCTGACCGACGGCCGATGCAATGGCTAATGCTGGAATCTGTCTGTTCTGTCCCTTCAGTTCTTGCACCACACCAGCTGTCACCAGCCGGAGGGTTGATTGGGGCAGTGTAATTGTAACTGTACACCACTGGAACAAAGAAATTTATGTATAATATGTCTATTTTATAAACCGTATGTTATAAGACAATATCCAGATAACTGAGCTTTCCTGTTTTTTTAGTACCTACATCATGTTTTTTTGGAATTATATACTTATAACTATACAAATTACTTACTGATGAAATATGAATAATATATTTTGATCTTACCGACAAAAGAAAAGAATACAAAAATATTTAAA
>DWEO01000045.1:0-13263 GCA_018245995.1 Pyrrhopyge telassa croceimargo
AGCCCTTTCCGTTCCACTGCTGGACATAGGCCTTTCCCAAGGTGTGCCACAACACTCGGTCCTCCGCAGATCTCATCTAGCCACTACCACATGCGTTCTTAAGGTCATCGCTCCAACGGGTCGGAGGGCGCCCCACAGTGCGCCTCCTAGTTTGTGGTGTCCATTCCAGAAAACGGAAATATAGAACCTAAAATTATATCTTCACAATTGTCGTTAGAGTAACATGTAAATATTAATTTTAGGAACATAACGGTGAGCAAAGAACTCAATGTTAAAGTGTCGGACTACGCTATGTTTTGCGAAGAATTCATTGACGATTACCACATCATGGTTGACGACTCCCGTGTGCCCCTGCGCTGGATGGCTTGGGAGAGTCTGCTGATGGTATGCTCTTCCGTTTATTTTACCAATATCGATCAACACTCCGCCTAATTATAACTTAGTTTATACTTCATACATCTCGTAACAAGAGTTTTATCATTACAAGTACACAAAGTTACCTCCGGAGCCTTAATATGTCCCGCAATAAACCAATTTCATAACTACTCAAGCTATGTACCAGATTTAATAGCGCTACGATTGCAGTGCTCGCAGTGTAACTCCAACCCATACCTCCAAGTTTAGTACCAACACTGTCATATTTTCAGCTTTTACGGCGTTTATTTGGCATCTACCCTATTAACAAGGAGTTCCTATTATTGAATTGCATAAAAGCTTCGTGGTAATTAATTTTGTTTTTGTAGGGCATTTACTCGCCCGCGAGTGACGTCTGGTCATTCGGTGTGACTGTCTGGGAGGTGCTGACCTACTGCTCGGCTAAACCCTTTGAAGAAATGAATGATGACCAGGTAAATGGTTCTGAAATTATTATCTCAAATAATGTAGCTCTACCCAAGTATTAATAACTTAATATTAATATGTAGTCGAATCTATATTTTTTTAACTAGTAAGACAAAATAAATATGAGTCCTATAAAGATTCCTACATTCAACATAAATATGACGAAGCTTGAATTGAGCTCAGCTGTTTAATCGTGGATCGCAGCCAGTTGTCTCAAGCGAAACTTTTTAATATGCATTAAAAACTTTTAGACGAACGAAGCCGCGAACGAAGTCTAATTTAATTCGTTTACGAAAATTTACATCGCACAATAATACAGCGTAACATAGCTATATATAAAAATTTGACCAATATTATTATAGGTGATATGTTGAGCAGTAACTTTTAGACGCAAAAATGTAAGCTTTATTACACATGACATGTGGGAATGACTTCAGGATGAACAAAAATGTAAAAAAAAATAGAATACAAGATTAAAACACGATGAATATTGTATTTGTAACACACCTTTTTACCAGATTGTATGACTTTCTCTTAGGTATTCCTTGCAGGGCGTCGCCTAAGCGCACGCACACTATTTTTTCCACTGTATTAAATAAAATATTTGTAGGTGGTGGCGAATGCCAATGAGTGGCGTAGCGGTGGGCGTGCGGCGCGCGTGCCGGCCGCGCCGCCGCCGCGCTGCCGCCGCGAGCTGTACGACCTCATGCACGAGTGCTGGCGCCGCGAGCCCGCCCAGCGGCCGCGCTTCTTCGACGTGCATCGCTTCCTCGAACGCATGACCTACGGCTACAAGCCACAACTACATTAAATCGTACACACTACAAAGTTAAGTGAGGGACTGCTGTTGCACCACTGCCTACCATCTGGCTAGCAGCCGCCTAGACTATACACATTTATACTACATGTCATTATTGTTTGCGGCCTGATTATAGGCAAAGCGATTTTGCTCATTAAGTTTTTGCTGGACAATAGTTATCGATGTGACAGCATATCTTGATTGACGACTTTGCATTCGAAACAGGACTTCAAACATTGTCCAACCGGATCTAATTTGACCGTGCTTTTCCAGCTTACTTGAGCAAGCAACATTGAAGTCGCTTTAAAGTCTCGAGAAAGTGTTATCAGGTCTGTTTATAGAATCGTACATCCTATATTTGAGGCGCCCTTATACAAAGAAATTTCCGATTGGTTTTTCCAGACAGGATCTGTGTTTCGACACTATAATCAATGAAAATTTGTGACTGTGCGCACCCCATAAACGACATACAATATATCGATTAATAATTTTCCTAAATCATTAACAGCTCGAAACATTCAGGACGAAATTTTATCTTTACACGTTTTCTTTATAATTTAGAAGTATACCAAGTGGTGTACCAATTACCCACCAGACTTGGCGACACATCTTTAATGATATATTCATTAAAATGACCCGGACAAGACATTTACTAAAAAACCGTTTTTCCGACGATCTGTCACTAAGCAGCGTGGTAACATGAACCGCGTATGCCCTTCCATATGATATCGAGCACTTAGCATTGTAGTAGTTCACGGGTACATAATACTCCATAGAAATCTATCCATATTAATATAATCTCATTAGCTGTTCGATTTGTCTCATTGAATTAATAATCTGAAAGCCGCGGCTGCGATTAGCCTTGTGACTAAACAAAGGTGAGGTCATGTGGGCTCTTGTTACCGCTTAAACAGTAGTAATTAATGTATTCTCCATGTTTACTCTAAGTTTATTCTCGATATTTAGGTTTAGGTCGCCCAAGGATTCGCAGGAGCGTAATAGGTATTGGAAATTTTCGACAGACTGTATTTGGCATGTGATAAAGGATTGGGGCAGTATTAGAGCCAGTATTAAGGCATAGTCAACATAAAGTTTTAGGATAATAAACACGTTAGCGAATACTGAGTGTAGTAGTTAAGGCGCTATAGCCAACACGTTTTTGTTTACTCGCTAATCATACCGCGGTACCATCGAATCATGTCTTTCGATAGTAACGTCGGCGAGTATACGAATCTTTACTTACTATATCACGTGATACATCTGTTCTTATTAGTTTTCAATCAAAACATCGATAATTTGGCCGTAGAATGTACGGATATCGATGTTTTACAACTGACGGTGGATTTGTGAATGGCAGTTGTGAAGGACGAGGTGTAGGTAGATCATGATCATAAGTATGGTTCAGAGCTAGATAGAATATTGTAATTGAGGATTCCGTTTGCCATTCAGGAATCGACTCGAAGACCAGATATCAATGGCGCTGTCAATGTAATGTTCTGGAAAACTATATTGATAGGGACATAGACATCGCATAACATTTCACGCCTTTTCCCAGCGCCCTTCGCCTAGCGCTCCCACGATTTTCCACTATCACCGCCTCTACGGCAAACCCCTAACTAGGGTCACTACTTTAATATACAATAGACACACAATCGCTGACATTCATCCCATTCGTATTTTGTCTTCACCTAAATGAGTTCTGATGTATATTTGAGTAGCGGTCCCCAAGTTCGTGTCTCGATCATATGTGGAGTCGATCACCAAGCGCATATTGCTCGAGCAACGTTCTCATGAGCTTTTTAGATGTTAGTTCACTATATGGTCGGAACACGATGTATAGTATAACCAAATCTAACTCCTATTTTTTTATCCTGTTTTAAATGTTAAGGTTGTATACATCAGGAGGACCCTTAGACCTCCTGGGCGATATTCGCCTGTGCTTCTTGGTCTCTTCTATGAGGCACTTGTAAGATTGCTGATATGGGTATTGCCTCCGAAAACTTTGATGAGTGAGGTGACCATGCACGGTCGCTCTCGTGTATCCATACATATGACTCCAAACATTCATCCCAGCGGTTCATCATCAACGTTTTCGGATGCGACGTGCAATCTAACAGCACAAGGTGGTTGAAACCCGAATTACTCGTGTAAACTAGATGATTTTGGGTCATTCTTAATATGAGACTTACTATATCGATGTAACACTACACCATAGATTTATTTGGACACTTCAATATGCAATGTAATTGTTCCCTCACTACATAAGTCCCACACTTTCCACTTAACCCCGAGTTTCATCGAAAAATGCACTTGACGAAATATTGAGAATATTTTGAAACACGATGCCAGCATCTGCACATGTTTTAATTTAAAATTAAAATCGCAGTACAACTATATCAGATTACAAAATTATTTTATTTACCAAGTTTACTAATACCTAATGCACCTTCTATTTTTTGTACCTTTAAATCGATGAATCGGGGTGCTTGCTGTTCCTTCTCTCTACAGTTTAAGGTGTATTACGTAATATTATAGTAAATAATAGTTATGTGTCCCCTTAATAGAGTTCCCTGAGCTAGTGGCGAGACTGAGGAGGTGTATAACGAGCAACAGATGACATGATGATATGATCGATATGATGAATAAAGATCTCGATTTTGACACAACTACAAAAGCGATCAATGAGTCGTATAACCGACTTATGGAGGCACCCGGCAGTTGCTCGGTTAACTCAATTTACAACAGCACATGTGGCATTTACTAATATCATCTATCACCATATCACAAAGGCTGTTTTTGTTTTAAAAAAACTCAAAACTCAGCCGAATTTAACTCGAATTTAACGCGTAAAAGAAACTTCTCAAACATAATTCGAACATACCGAACTTAAACATGAAATTTAATCGTTCCTTTGTGCTTTGAGTGTCGTGATTATTTAATATTATTAATATAAGTTATTAAATAAGTATGTGTTTTTTGATTTTTATACATATATATATATATCTTGTTCTCTATAAACCTCGTGGCACAAAAAGCAATATAACGTAGATATAATTTTAATCTTCTTACTTAGTTGTACGCAAACATAATGATAAGTGCAGTAGTATTGTTTCATATATTGCAGTCTTAACATATTTTTTTTTCACTTATTATTTGTGAATAGTCTAATTACACAGAAAGGGATCTTTTCAATCATATATTTTCAGTCAAATGAACTCGCAATAAATGTCGCCATGAATTATTTTTATCACAGTTCTGATATGGGATATTATAATTTTGCCTTCATTACCAGACTGCGATATACAATGAAACAAAATTTGTATTTGTACATAAGGTTGCAGTTGAGAGAAATCCTGCAATGCCAAAACATATATTACTGTTTTTATGATTGTGTTTATATAAATTATAAGTGAGCTGTTTAGTTAGTTTTTACAAGGTGGCATTCATGCTCATAAAAATATCTAGAACTTTTCGATCATCTATGTAGTTAGTTATAAGCCGATCAAATTACGTTTCATTGCGTAAATAATAGAGCATTTCATTGCGTAAATTGCGTTTCATTGCGTAAATAATGGAGCCATAATAATACAGTCACACCAGACCAAAGTTCTTTGAAGACAACGAAACATTTTTGCAATCATAACAGAGGCACTCAAATTAATCAATTTTGTTTGAAACATTCAATATTAACGACAAAATAAAAAATCAAATACAGCTTCTCAAATCTTCCAATTCAACTATCAAGGTATCGACACCAAACCATTGCATCAGACCAATCAGAGCTATTGACTGAGGCCTTAATATCATCGCTTACATATTTATCCGACTGTAACCTATTGTCCGGTACTAATAGATTACGGGCAATGAGATCAATCATTCTTTCACCTTATCGCCTAACACATAATATCTTATTCATTTCACTCTGAGACTAAGACAATCGTAGATAAAATCAACCTCACGTACATTATCTATGTCATGTTCTCTTACTTTTTTCCATTAGGCTTTTAAGTCCTTAAGCAAAATACATTGATTTAAGAACTATATTTTACTATAATTATATTGTTAAATGGTTAGAATATACTCATTTTAATTATTTAAGTGAATTCGCTGATGTAACATTGAACGATGTATTTTTTGATTAATAACATTTATTTATTTATGAGTTTTCATAAAATAAAATTTAGTTATAAAGTAATGTTGCGCGGCACCATAAGCATATCTAGTTTTAAGTATTGTTATACTTATACTGTTGCTAGTCGTATGTTAACCAAACACACCTCTTCATCACCTCTAGCTCGCCAAACAGTCCCCAGTAAAATTATAACCGTTTAATGTTTTAACAAAATTCTTAAGCTAAGGAACCCGTAGCGTAAGAGACCTTGTCAGAATGCATTTCTTTTATAGAGTTAAGTTAATAATATAATTATTGTATTTTAAATATGTATGGAATGTAATTTTAATTGTGGGTTTTATACAACGAATAATATTAAATGTTTATTAATGTTACATTCGTCTATTAGATATTTAGAAACTGGATTCGATGATAGCGTTCATAACCTTCCTGTCTTTCGCTCGTGTTGTTTCGTCGTAAGCAGAAGTATACGTACTTTACTATCCAGTTTTTGAATGTCGAATGTAATCGTGACGAATGTACGATTATTGTATTCAATGTTCGATGTTGTTTTATTGTAGGTACGATTAGCGTATTAAGAATACGCGATTACTTTTACCATTTGCGCATGATGTGCATGTATTCGTATTTGAAGTCGATATATTTCATACAATGATTTCTGTATTCGTTATTTCTCAATTTGAAATCAGCAAAACAGTCAATAGATCCTATCTATGGCCCGAGTTGACTTGAATTAATCATCTAGGGACGGCTGTTGATCAGTGCATTTTACATCCATGGTAAAGTGCAAAAACTCTTTACATTTTACACCTGGGTGAATAGGCTACATTGGCTCGGATATTATTATCAAAACATCATATCATCATATTGTTCTGACGTACATATGTCCATGGGTACCATGTTCAAAATTATTTACTTATTATAATTAGGTAATATTCATTATCTGCTGGTTTAACTGTTGGAACATCAGTAGACTAAATGGAGTCATTAAATTAAGCGTAAACATTTCGTATTGCAGTCGAAGAGCGTTAGATTCGATGTCGTGTTTCGCCGTCGAATTAGCCTTCGACTCCATTGTATTGTGGTGGGACCAAAGATAGACACGAACATCGTTAAACCTTGTGTTCACTGGACATTGACTGTTCAAGATTATAATATAAGTCCTACACTAACTGTTCGGTTATTGTACATTCCCGCCAAACGACAGAACTAGAGCGTGGACCACAGTCAATGTATGCTATTCGTGTTGAAGAATTCGTGTTGACAATATTCAGTTCAAACAAAATTGCGTACCTAACGCGGCTAAATCATTCGAACTTTTTCGACTGTTTTGGTAAACAGCTGATAGCAAAATTAAAATAATTAATTCTTTAATCTTGGAGTAATGAATTAAATCCTACGATTCAATCGTTAAAAATGGAGCTCAATTTTGAATAATATTAGGTATCAAATAATAATTCGTAAATAGAAACATCGGCTTCGATGTGCTATTGGATGGTAACGTCAAAACATAAAACAATTGGAATGGCAACAACGCTTCACCCTAAATTATTTTCGACACCTATTTAAATCAACTGACCAAATCTTTACGCAGATAATGAGCCGCTTACTAATAGAAATTATTTATTTTACTGAAAGTGTGAGTTTATTGTAAGTACCTACATTTTAACACAGATCTTTTTGTAATTATAATGTCTATGTCATTTATATTTAGAATATTTAAGATTGTAAATGGATATTTAGATCACCCATGACAAGGGGCCATCATTGAAACAATCTTGTGTGTAGACGATCTTTCCAGTCATTGCTATTGATAAATAAACTTGTATGCGCTTACTGTTCGACTTTAAGTGACGTGCAATTGTTCAATTTAATATCATCGTCAATGTATGGCCTCGAGAAATATCATTCCTTTAATACATATCCTACTTCCCCTAGTTTCACTATTTATTCCAATAGTAGTTTTAAATGTGTACTTCTATTATTAATATGTTTAATGATAAATGGACATTATATACTTAATTATTATTGACGTATCAATATATAGCTTCTTTAGGATCGGAATGGTAATTTGGATGTGTGTAAAATCACTGTTCAGTGTTGTGTTGTTTCACATAAGTGTATATTTATCTATGTTTAATGTAACGCACGCTACATTCGAACGACGTAACACAATGTCATAGACAATTTTGCAATTCAAGTTCGTCACATCGTAACTCGGCTCTTCGTAATCTTCGTAAATCATGAAACGTAATCGTCAACATACTAATCAGTTGTCATAAGAATGAACTTGAATTGCAAGAAATGGAGCACACGCCATTAGGATTGATGTCCTGGCGAATACTCCTAACCCATAGCTCAAACCACGCGCAGCTTGTAACAGAACTAACGGGTAGCGTGTTTTGATTTCATATTGTATTTACTATTGTGTCAATACTCACTCTATAAATGAAATCAATTCTGTAGGTACATTATGAATAAATAAAAAAGACTTTTAGGCAAAATGCCTTCTTTTTATGTAATTTTAAATGTTAAATAAATGTTGATTAACATATCAAATGTAATGTTGTTTTATTTTTAACACATAACCCCTGGGCCGATACTTTTTTATTTATGAATACAATACATTCTATAATAGGTACAATAGTGGATCCCGAAAGAAGTATTATCGAAATAAAAACAAACGACATTCACGAGTAAACATTTATTAAACTATTTTCTTCATAAATCGCATTTCATGTAAAGTTTCTTTTAAAAATACAATTACTCAGTTACAACAACATTTGTTAGTCTATCGACTACAACACTGCATAAATTGACAGAATGAGTTTTCGAGAAAATGTTTTTAACTTTGTAAAATGTAAAATGTTTTTAACTTAACTTTAACTACATTCAGATTGAATAATTCAAATGACGCAAATAATTTTCATTCAATGACAATGAACTACTACATTATAACATTTCAAAATATTCATTCAAGATGCCATAATGAGATACTCAATAGAGAGGCTCCATGAGCCAACGACGATGAGTTATGTGCATTCCTTTGCATTCGTTATGAAGTACAAAAAAAAATTAAGTAACCACAGAAAAATGCAACTTATCGAGATACGCTTATTTAAGATTAAAAATAATTGCCGCTTTAGCTGAATTAACTTATACATATAACGACCAGTATTATCAAGAATTGTGCTTTTAAAAGTATGGCATTAAAATTACACAGCAGTGCCAGTAGATGGCGTTAGTTGTGAGAAAGCGGTAAAGTGGAAGACTTTCACTTCACCCTAACATTAACGTATGAGAAATAAAAGAAGTTGAGTCACATCCTAGGAATCGCCCACTAAAAAGTATATTGCCTTACTGTCACTAAATCATAAAATTTACATTTTTTTACATATGCTGCCACACAACGTCCAGATTTTGAGAGGTACATACATGAGTATGTACGATTAAGGTCATTTAGGGATCATTTAGTCATTTTTACAGGGATATAGATTGTTTGTAACATAAAAACAGGATATAGATAATAATACTTACACTGCTGTAAATTATTTAGCCATTTTCGATAGTAGTGACATCTGACGATACAATCAATATTATGTGTTACACCTCACTAATCCGTATAATATCGACTATTTAGTGAAGACAGACTACGGGTACCAACAACATTCTCTTAGAACTTCCTATTCGAGTAAAAACAGAGTTATATTTCTGGTCTGCATACAGGTATCACGAAAAAAAACGTAACATCACAGCTGTAATACCCGAAGCAGTAGACAGGGCAGTGTAGTACACACCAATGATTCACCCGTTGCCTTTACGTCTTATTATGGAATAAGTGGTGAGTCTTTTGCCATACACCGGGCACAAATCCAGACTCCGAACCACTACTAGAAAATCGGAGTTTAAAAAATCCAATAGTACCCTACCCGATATTTGAACTCCGGACCTCGTTCTTATTTATCAATCATACGTTAATTGTTAAGAAGTGATGATTAAGTAAATGCACGAGCAACGAAAACAAGCCATTCAGCAAGCAAACTTAAGTAAAAGGTGAATTTAACATCGTACGAATTACTCCGAACGTTTCAAATACACATGGCCCATTCTATAACCGATAATAATAAGTTATATAATTTTATATTTCAAACTTTGACACAACATATTAATGTGATATTAATTTGGCGGTTTTAGTCTGGTGCAGATAAATAACTATATTTATTTTGGCCACTGTCAATACGTATTTCTATATATATATATATATGTACTTATACAAACCAATTCATAACTTTCCATTTTGTATAACATGTATACATGGTGTGTACGATATATACAGCCAAAATACCAACGAGATCTATTATGTAGAGGAAACTTTAAAAAATACAATACTTTCATTATTTTTCCATGACTTAGCATTAGTATAAAAATACTGTACAATGAAAACGAGACAGGGTGTAAGTATTGTAAACAAGACAAAGCGCGATTTTGACTGTAAAAGTGCAAACAAAACTATTACAACTATACTAGGTACTGCATGTTTGAAAACAATGTACTTTGCTTATTTACAGTTCAAAAATCCATTTACTTCCTATACAATTGTGCATTAAAAAATCTTCAGAATCGCGCTGCAACTAAGTGAACTACGTTTGGCCGTCAGTGTACGTTAGGTTTAATTTATTTAACCTTTTGTACGTCAACAAAACATAAACACAATAAAAATATAACTAACTATCGTAAATACATCAAAACAACCGGTCAACAACTCTATCTTCCATAAATTAAACTCCTTCGTCTGAGTCGCGTAGGACTGAATACTGAGATTACTTTTTTAAATATTGCATAAGAAAAACCACGCCAGGTCTTTAAGGATAGCCATATTTGGCACTCGGTGCTCTCTGCCCACCCCGTAAGAGATCTGACGTGAGGATATTATAACAGTAAAAATAATTCTTTACAATTCCGCTAAATTTGAGCGTGTGAGAATATCGTGTAATGTATATGAGTAGAAATAACTTCACACAATGTAAAGTAAAATGTAAAATATTATCGAATTAATAGATATTCAAACAATATGTAAAAATATTGGAGAATAGTAATCAACAAATGAGTATTATATGTAATACTTATTAAATTTGTATAAAAATATTGAATATTATATTTCATGGAATAAAATTACAAAAACTAATAATATGATGTTTCGTAACAAAAATAAGTGGAATATATTTTTCATTAGTTCTTATTATCAAATAATATAAATGTGTTTTGAAACAACCCATGCGATTCATTGGACAAAATTAAACAACCTAATTACTCAACGTTCAGTTTATAGTTTAAGAATAAACAATCCTCAAAAGAGGATATGAGCAATTGTGATAAGAAAAATAAGATTTTCCTTTAATATGCCGTACAACTTAAAATATAATAACTCCCACGAACATATTCACAGTACAACACTGGAGTGTGTGTGAGCACTTCCATATTTATACTTGTGGCAACACTGAAGTTACCGTATACCCAAACAACAATGAGCAATACTTAGCTGGAATGTCTCACTCAGGTACGAATAATTAGCAAACTATATTATTAAACCCTCTAAACAACTTAAAAGTTAATATTATCATTCAATAAAGACAAACAAAACAACCAGTCCATTGAAGTGAATCAAAATGCAAAAGGGATGAAAAAAAAATATTCAGTACAAAGTGTACGTTAAAAGCAAAGTGATGCAGAATTTAGGCAAGAATTATCTGATTATATTATGCCAGACAGAAAACTTAGTACATATATTCATCACATTAATATTTAAACAAGTCCACAGAATAGTACCTACCTACATTGGGCACTGTTCGTACTTTTGTTTAATTTTTATTAACATTACGAATATATGTCAATAAATAACCTTTCATAAAAGAATAATAAGAGACAATAAAAATAAATGGAGGTACATTTAGTTCTTAAGTATTTAAAACGTTAGTTGTTTTATCGAGTCTTTATAATGACACGCGATTAGTCTATGTTAAAAAGCTATCAAAAAGGGTATAAATTGACTAGGAACAAATTATTTACAGAACTGAAAAGGGACGGCACGATTGCACGCTCGCGTGATTCCCGTTCTAATTCGTTTTGCAACATCCGATTGTGTGACGTCACGCTTGTAAATGGTCTGGGAATGGAGCAAATGAGACTATTCTTTTTTTAAATTAAGAAAATTCGAATCACAAAATCTTAGCCTACATAACCGTAAACGGTATCCGAATGAGATTGAACGGTGTATAGAAAAACACAAAAATATAATTCTCAGAGTCATTAAAAAAATAAATGACCATCAAACTACAAGTGTACGAGTAATATCCTCTTTCCAAATGTAAACTGAGTACATTGGAATATTTCACTAAGACAATGATGACGGCGATTTGGGATCTGACTGATGGCATCTATCGTTGTGTTATTCAAATGATGCACTCAATAGATCGACAAAATATATTATGTGTATATATATATCGTTTGGATATAGGTTAGAAAATATACTAGATTCCTTAACAACGCACGCCATTTCGGTCGCCGCGTACAATAACATTGACTATCGCTACAAAACGTTGACCGCTGAGATTTATCTCCGTCGAAACATCTAATACCCTAATAACGTTATTAATATCATCGAAATTTGTATTGTCGATCGATCGCACCGAATATAATGCATGTTAATAGTAAACAAAAAAAATTACTCCGTTTACCGACTTGTTTCAACTGGTGCCTTTTATTGTAAACTCTTTATAACGAATTTTAAGATTTTGAGGGGCGAGCATTTTTTTTCGTTATAAAGAATGCTCGTAAACTTGGTAAATTAAAATATATCCTCGTAACAGAGAATTGTTGTTGCGTTATCAAAGTGAATCAATGTATGAGTTTTGTGGTAAACCAACAAAATTGAACTCATTTTTACGTTATAGAGAGCTTTACGTTATAACGAACGACGCTATAAAGAATTTAACACTGTATATTTGTACTGTGATGATATAATCATCGACGATTTCGGTCAATCTGTGATTGAAGAGTGTTTACTATGAACATGCACAGATTATGCCGTATCGTTTTAGGTCCTGACAAAGTCCCATACGTTGTTGCGAGCGTCCTTAGCGCATATGACGAGAAGGAGAGTTTCGCCGCGGTACGGACGATCCACGCCCAGGCAGAGCCCCGCCGCCGTATTGTAGATCGGACTGCCAGCCTGAAATGTAACAAAACTCACTTACATGATAAATACATAACACCACGCCTGTAATTCCCGAAGAATTAGGCTCAAGAGTGTAGTACACTCCCACGTTTCACCAGTTACGTTTACGTCCCGTTTTGTATATAATTATTATTTTGAGATTTTACAGCTAGATAGAAATATTTAACGAGTTATCAGTTTCAATAAAACAAGTGTTTTCATTACGTCATAACCGGTGGCCAGATGTGCAGCGGAGTGGGAGTATTTACGATTGAGATA
>DWEO01000046.1:0-13206 GCA_018245995.1 Pyrrhopyge telassa croceimargo
CCATAGTGGGACACAAACGTAACTAGTGAAACGCCGGCGTGTACTGTACTCCTCTGCCTACCTCTTCGGGTATAACAGGCGTAAAGTTACGTTTTATGTTTACCCCTGTGATAGTGGGCAAAGGCGGTCATTGGAGAAGGGCAATGTTCTGCACTGGACTATAATAAGCTGATGATGATGATAACAAATGTACAAACATGAAAAAGTAGTTAGTTACATCGTTAAACAATGCTTAATTTAAAAGCTCGGTATTTCACAAGTCTAATTACATTCTTAGAAGCTAATTCATAGCTGTTCATTTGTTTTTGAGGTAATTTATGCAGCCTTTAAACGATTTGTATCAGGTTGGATTCCGAGCGACTGAGCAGCGATCCGATATGAAGTTTAATTCGGTCAACGAGCCTCCAAGTCGCATTGGTGTTAGTGGCTGATTCATCTCAATTGAATGAGCAGACTTCTTAATTAATCGTGTTTTTTTTTCTTTCTTTCTTTTCAAACGATGACTCATTGTTTTAATGCGGTTCGCGAGCAATGATACGATCAATTAAAGTTCAAGTTGTTCGAGTACAATGTCTTTTATTTGTATAACAATGTATGTATGTCACTCATAATAACTTTTGCAATAATGCAGGGTTATATTATGCTTTTAGCAGGCGAAACTTGCGGTGTATTGTGTACTATATACGTAATTACTGAGTAAAGTGTACGGCTAATGTACCTGTGCAGCTGCAGACTTGTGCATAATACTTTCATATAGATTTTGTCACATCGTGTGTTATTTGCTATTATTTTTAATATATCATCACGCCAGGTCCCTTACGGGGAGGCAAAGAGCACGGAGTGGTAAATATTGTTATTCTTGCAGACCAGACTTGCTTCTTTTACGATTATCACTTTTTTATAAATGCACGATGGTTTCGGAGACTCCTAATTCCTGTATCACTATAATATGTCTATAAATTATAATGTATCGTTCTGATTTCAGCACAAATGCAGCCTCCGCGATTCAGTATGCAGCCATCGTCGTCGAACAGCATAGTCCGAGAAGGCACAACCAAGATATTACAATGTTCAGCCATGGGTAGGAAAATGGTCAACGTTTAATGATACTATGATATACATTAATAAAGTAACCGAAAACTAACACAGTAGCAGCTATAAACTATTAACAATGTCGTGATGCTGAAAGCCTTTCATATATGGATATAACAATTTCGTGGTCATGTAAATTAAGTTTTCTTTATATGCAAGGAATCTTAAAGGAAAATTATCTTCAGTAAGTCATAACGTTTCAGGTAATCCTCAGCCTATGTACAGATGGTTGAAAAACGGCGTTCCTATCGGTGACTATTCGTCGGAATTGTTCTTTAAGATACACAACACGCAGCGTCAGGACGCCGGCGCGTATCAATGCATCGCCAAAAACGACGCGGGGGCGATCTTTAGCGAGAAAAACAACATAATTGTAGCTTGTAAGTAACATGGTAGTAAGACGATATTGCATCAGTAACTCCTAAATCAATATTTACAACTACACGGACATTTGTCACAAGCATGTCAGGCCACTGGATACGTATATGCTAGTGATGTGCCGGATCGTTAAAAATGTATATCCGCGGATACGGATATTTGGTGACAAGATGCGCGGATACGGATCTTTATTTAAGCTTTGTTTTCTCATTTTCTTTTGTTTATAAAAGTGATGGAATAGCTTTCTATAATATAGATTTCATTATAAAGATAGTTGATTTAGTTATTATCTTTAAGTTATACACTATTGATTGGTATGGTAACTTACTACTATAATTTTTTGCAATATAAAGGTGCCAAATATTTGATCTTCAGAAATAAAAAATACTCGGAATGGAACTTAATAGTTTGATGTAATAATTTTAGTTCTATATAATCACTTATACATATATAGCATTTCATCCTATCAATTGAAAATTATTAAGGTATCCGCGAGAAAAGTAACGGATACGCTTTTTTCTCTACGATCTTTCTTTTACGTCGGATATCCGCGTATACGGATATCCGGAACATCACTATTAAAGACCCTACAAAACACCCACTCCGAGCGTATCTTACAAAAAGCATGCATGCAAATACGGAGAGCGCTACGAGAGACATTCAAACCCAACGACTGTTGAGCTAAGTAGCTACACTACGCTGCGAGAGAGCACTCGTAGTAAATCGCGGTTACACAAGCGCTCTCTGTCTGAGTGATGACTAATGGGTAACATGTCGTGTCTGACTTTGTTAATGACTAATTTGGGTAATTTGGGACATTTTTAAGAACAAATTTCTATGTGCTGATAGCAAAATAGTGACAAGGATGAAATGTTTACACGAAATACTGTGTAAATTAAAAAATATGTGCTCCCTGTATATCAATAGGCTCATCCCCTATTCCATAATGCGACATATACGTAACTGGTGAAACTTGGGGGTGGTCTACACTCTGCTGCCTACCTCTTCGGGGATTGCAGGCGTGATATGACGTTTATATTTCAGATGTTTTCTAATTCAAGTATTCTCATAATATGTTTATTCGTTATTCGTTTGTTTAAATAGTGATGTATTATATCTGAAGGAGTAGTCCTTCGGATATTATAAGTGTTATTATAAGTGTGTTATTACGTTTACGAAATGCATTTTGAATATAAAGACACGATGTACAATAAATTGACCTACCTGCTCATAGAAGAGATATTGGAAATGACGCGCTGTTAATTGTTTAATGTGTTAAAATAATTAAAATCTGTTTCAATTTCTATTCCAACCTTAGCCTTGTAACATTAGTGAACAATCTTATTTATAAACAAACACATCAGATTTTACACTTCGGTGCATAAACAGTAGCCCCTTCAGTATTCATTTAGATACGACTAACGCTATCAAAAATCGATCAGCATATTGCGAGATAATAATCTCTCCGCTCCTAGTTTGTATTCAAAAGTCTGATCAGAACTCAGTTGTTGACTCGACTCGACGGTGACTAAAGATTTAAAGTGCACTTGTGCGGCCTTGCGGTTACCGAAGCGCTATCCGTCCTGAGCGATGACTAATGAACGATTTGTCATCGTGCACTGTAATAATTAATGTTTATCGGTAATGTGTCTTTCTTTTATTGCCACAATGCGGTGATCTATTGACGAATTCAGTATTAAAGTCTAATAGGTAAACCACAATCCGGCGGTTTTTAAAGTCTGATGTAACTTCGATTGTCGATTCATCATATCGACGATGAACTGCCAATACCCACTAAGTGCATAGACACAAATTTAGATAGACAGGAAATTATTCCATAACAAAATCCGTAAAATGGATTTTTTTCTTGTAGGAGCTATTCCCATTGAATATAAGGAACATTTCTGGTTTACGATAGATAAGTAGGAGATATTCACATCGACGCGAAATTGAATCGTGAGTGTGTCGAAATAAAAAAGTAAATGTACGTAGAAATGTTATTTAGGAGGACCGATAATGAGTCAACCCCAACCCCTTCGCTAAAATTGTATCCATATGTTTACATACTATGCATCATTCAAGGAGGTGTAACATTAGTGTAGTAATGATAACTCAGTAATGGAACAACAGACTCTATTTTTTTGTAGTTGCCTGCAATTACATGACACACCGCTGAGCACAGATTTCTTTTATTATTTAAAGAGGCGTACTCTACAACACTGCACCACTGCGGGAGAGCGGAGATACGACCTAGTGGTCGGGTGGTGGTTGATCGAGTAAATTTTAAAAAGTGATAGATAGTTTTGTCCCAAACACCTATCTGTCCAAGTCTACATTGGATCAGCCTGTGTGAGATGTAACAAACATGTTTACAATGTAAGACCTTTGTGTGTTTGCTCTTCAAGGGATTAAGTAACATAGGTATACCGTTTTTGGGTCTGAGACTGAATTGGAACTCTTGTCAGATCAGCGTATTATAACCCATCCAAGTAGATTGATCCAATTTATAGCGAGCTTGGCGATGCAATTGGTGGTTGACGTAGCAACCGACCCTGGTACGCACATAATTGCGGAATTCTGCGAACAAACCGCACGTTATCAACTAGTGCGATGTTCGGGAACATTTACTTGTAACTACCGGAAGTGAGTAGATGTGAGGGCTCTTAATTACACGCGCGTTGTATACCGCGGGACAAATTAACGTGTACACGTCAGAATAATTCGGCACTTTTTTACTTTGGCACTCTGTGCTCTCTGTCTACACCGTAATAGATCTGGCGCGATGATGGTTATATGCAACAATAACAATATAATAATATGTTTGTCATTTGTATGTTGGACCAAACTGTAATGGAAACACAGAATGTGATGTTACTGTGTTACTGGTGTATTTTAATGTTACTTCGTTAGTAAATTATTGTAATGTGTAGACAATTATTGGTGATTTTTTGTGATAGAATGTTTTTAAATTACGGTACATATAAACAAGAGACACAAAATAAATCATGACGTAATGTATTCATGAACTTCATCGTAACTGCATCGTAATTACTGAAGATAATACTAAGTTGCTATCCTCAGTCTTCTATGTTTTTTTCATAATATTGTCGAGTGTAAATTGTAAGACACTCTGCTTGGTGATCAATCAGTGGATCAGGAAGTTCAAACGATCGTCGATAAGATTAATGACTTGTCGATAACAAGTAGAACTAATTGCTTAAAAAGAATCTCCTCGTAATAGGAATCTTGTAATAGGAAAATACGCAAACTCTACATAACGCGTGTCGCGACATCGCGGGAAGATAACCGACGACCACTAAACGTGACCTTCAACGCTTGGAAAAGATTATGAATATTTACTCCTTACAGTCACCCTCCTAAGCGCGTGACATTATCTCATGGTGCGGGTATGCATAAACCTCAGAAGTCACCGTGACTATTACCTTAGCAATGTTTTTTTATTATTTAGTTTATTTTCTATACTTTTATTATGGATAATTTAGTATTTTTATTGAAGTGGAAACTTCTTTGGGCGCGTTGAGCACTTTTTGGGTGAACAAAAATCATGGATCTTCAGTAATCGTCACCGAACGCTTTCCATGAGCTATATGTATACTGTGTATTATATATATGTACATAAATAGACCTCCATGTAATATTAAGGATCAAGGATAAAATTTATATTTCTCATGAACACTTCTTTACAAACCAAAAATAATTCAAAGATATTAATGTAATAGCTCGAAGATACAATTCACAAATTACTGAGTTTTCACTTCTATCGGCAATCCTCAAAGACAGCCCCATTATTTTTTACTTTGTTCGCATACTTTCCCCGACCCTGTGCCGGGAAACAGAATGTTGTAAGAGGCGACTAAACCCGGCGCTGGTAGATCATGGTATGCCGCGTGATGTTCTTAGGTACATATATGATATTGTGCTAAAGAGAGGGCTCTCTTCATGAAAAAAGGGATCTTAGTGTGGGACTAGCAATCGTATTATTATGTTCCTTTGCATTTTCGTTGTGGCTATGAGAAATACAGTTAATTAAAATCGTGTGGTGGTCGTAATTGAAGATGTTATTAAATTGGCTTCTAGCGAGCAGCCTTTGCTACTATAAAACGTATAGTGCAAGCGCACTACATCGCTCAATTTTACTGATTATCAACTTACTGCATCATTATTGCATTAGGTTTATTATCTATCACTATCAATATTTTTATCATCATCATCATCACTATCATCAATATTATCATCAGCAGAAGCAGCCTCGTAATCATCATCTTCATGCACATCATCAGAAACCCTTGCATCATTCCACAGTCAGATACCAGCACCCTCTCTTAGATTAAGATCTGTTAAACCCATATGAAACACGTAATATACAATAAAAGTAGCTTCATTTTATCAGTCGATGATAAGACAAGAGCTTTAACAAACCAGCGTCTTATTTATTCATAGCATTGTAATCTTATTCAATTTAATGAAACCGAAGAGTTGTTTCGCAGCCAACGCTGTTAAATAAGACGCTTATCTTGGCGCAGGTTTTTCCTTGTCCGCGACTCACCAATCTTGACCAATAATGTCAAAGAGGGCAAATACCGGATGTTAATCGAAACCGCGGTGCGTATTGAACAAAGTTGAACAAGACAAGTTGTTGTATATAAAACTGTATATAAAAATGAACCGATTCTGAACAAACTTCAAATGGATATATTAAAATTTGGCCATTACATAGACCATTAAAAACGTTAGAAAATTAATAATATTATACGTAATATAAATAATTATAAAGTAAACGTGTCATGACATGAGTAAATATGTATATAGAAATAGTTATAAAGATAATAAAAAAAAGTAACATCACGCCTGTAATCCCCGAAGAGGTAGGCTAAATAATATAATTTAGCAACTTTTCACAAATGTTCTCTAAGTCGTGTGAAGTCTGCCAACCCGCACTTGGCCGCTTTAGCCGACTATGGCCTTAACCCTCTCATTCTGAGAGGAGACTCGTTACCAGCAGCGAAACTATAAAAAAAGGGTCGGGAGAAAAAAGGCAACTTTCAAAGTTACATGCCAGAACTTCAGAACGTTGTCGTAGCGGGCGTTAAAAGCTCTTTAAAAAAGCTACGGATAGGCCTGAAACTAGCCGTCCTATTTCAATAGAACTGGTTGGTTGTGTTGGTTGCAACCGCTACTGCCGATCGAGAGGTCCTGGGTTCAAATCCCGAGTCGGGTACTATTGGATTTTTGTGAGATTTTCTAGCAGAAATTTCTATTACTCATCACTTATTCCATAGTGGGACGTAAATGTAACAGATGAAACGTGGGAGTATACTACACTTCTCTGCCTACCTCTTCGGGGATTATATGCGTGATGTTACCGTTTTTTATACGTGCAGTGTAATAGAGAAATTATTTAATTGAGTTATTAACGCCGATTTGTGACTTGCATTACAGTCTAAACCTAAACAATCAGGTATGTATGTATATATATAAGTAATAATAATTAAGTATAAACATAATTGGCGTCCAGAGTGATTCTGACACAAGAATCGTATCAGCATAATTTAGTATTTAAATGAATTTAGCTCTTCTGACATATTGGCCAATCGTTTTTGGGATATACGTTCCAGCTGTCATACTTCGCTTCTGTATTCAAATATACGATCTCATTATAATTCACGTAGTGGTAACATTTGAAACTATTTTGCAATACCAACGTACATTTCGGTTTTGGAATGACGAAAAAGTGGAGTTGCGAAAATGGTAGGTATACCGCTGTTCGTTCTATTATATAACAATGAATTTATTTAACTTATAATGTTACATGTATTCTAATACATTTAAGTGAACAGTTTTTCAAGATTTTGTTTCAAAAGTAAATATCATAAAATTGCTATAAAACGACTATCTCAGTTCTGGGTGCCTCCACCGAACGGTCAGCAAAAAAGTAAGTAAAAGTACCAGTTTACATGCATACATATATTTTAATAGCGTAGAATTAGATTACCGAATGTGGGGACGCCCCAAGATAGGTACCTACTTATTAAAGTTATATTTTCTTAATACCTACATGGTTTGTCATTGCAGCGCTGGCTCAAACGGATTTTTCAGCGTACGGTTGCCTCATAACAAATATACAAGCTAAGTATTAAGCATACAAGGCGCTATTTACAAGACCATAACGTATTAGTAACATATTTTGCAATATTTCCATATCGCTGTTACTAAAATACGGGGTAAACAATGACTACACATTATTTGGTCTGGGTTTTCTCGACCGTCACCGTGTTATTTAAAGTAAGAATACATTTTAGATATGTGTTTGTAAATATTATTATTCTTGTATCGTCACGCTTGATCCCTCAATGGGTGGGCAGAGTGTTTTGGTTATATACGTGTAATACATATTAGGTATTGTGCAATGATAATGACGAATGATTTTTATATATTCAATGGTGCTAGTGATTTTAGCACTGACTTGCGGATGATATTAGATTGTCAATCAGGAAAATATATTTTTGCTATGACCTCATAGCGCAATTATTGCTATAAAAACGTACCTATATATTTAATACAATCATCAACCTGTCTTGGTGCACAGTTGGGCTTAGGCCTCCGCTAAGTTTTGCGTGCGATTCCCACACTGGGAATACGGGCTGGGCGTCACCTATAGGTATATCTCTGAATTGCATCAATTTATAGTCCACCAGAAAACTTGCCATGCAACCTTCTGGATTTATACCATCGTAAGCAAAACCAATAGTTCTATCCAAACTTTGTATTTAACCTTCTGGTTTTGCACACCATAAGTAAAACCATGGTAAATTTATCGCCGTGATACGAAACAATTAATATTAACGAGGCCCCCGTTTAAGGGTGCCCCACTACAAGTTGGACGATCAATCATCATACACCCACGTCGGAACGCGAGCGCGGAATCCATAATATCTGTTCCGAACACATTCATAGTAACAATAAATAATAATTAATATCAACTTGTTCTACTGCTATACTGCCTAGTTGGTCGTGTGGGCTGCAAACGCGACTGCCGATCGAGAAGTGCTGGGTTGGGTACTATTATATTTTTCTAATTTAGATTTTCTAGTAGTGGCTGGATTTATGCCCGATATATGGCAATAGGTTCAACACCTTCTCCATAATGGGAGGTAAACGTAACTGGTGAACCGTGGGAGCGTAGTACTACACTTCTCTGCCTACCTCTTCGGGAACCACAGGCGTTTTGTTACGTTGCGAGCACATTTAGGTACATTTTGAATCTCGGTAGGGGTCTGATGCGATGATACCTATATATAACGAGCCACTACTGGAAAATCTTAATTAGAATTAGGTTAAATGATAAAGACGAATAATTGTTATTTTAAAAGGCATGATAAACACGTAGACGGCACATCTAAAGGTAATTGGCCACAGTTGCCTATGGACAGTTCCAACATCAGAGGAGTTATTATGTAGTTCTCGCCCCGAAGGAACTCTCCAACCCCATGTTTGAAGTACCCCATGTTATAGCGTACCTCACCCACCTATCCGGCAGCAACTGGGGTAGTAATATTTCCAAGCAGTGATAGCCTAGTTGTTTGAAATTCAGCTTCTTACTCCGGTGGCCTAGGTTCAAATCTTGGCGCTCACCTCTTTACAAAAACGTGCCTTTTAACTTTAAACATCACTTGCTATAACGGTGAAGGAAAACATCGTGAGGAAACCTGCACACCTTAGATTTCATAAAAAAATGTTCTCGAAGGCGTATGTAGACTGCCAACCGGAACTTGGCCAACGTGGCAGTCCTATGGGCAATGATCTTCATTCTGAGAGAAGACCCGTGTCCAGCAGTGGAACGATAAAAAAGGGCCGAGAGAGAGAGAAAGACATAGAATAATACCATGTCGGATAAACCATACGTATATTCTACTATAGAGATGTTTGGCACACGGTGCCCTCAGTCTACCCTTTTTTTTATGAGGAAACCTTCCAAAGGTTCCCGATATCCAGGGAGATATACCGGGTTATGTGGGACATTTACCGTACTAAAACCCCCTCGGTGGCCTTCCTCTGTGCTAGTAGGAGGGCTCCAGGATCTCCAGTGGAACGCACCGCATTACTCTGTCTACCATTTGAGCGACCCTGCGTGGTGATAGCAAAAAGGCAATGCACTAAGTTACGTATTTTACGCGAGTATTACCAATTAGCTATCAAAAGTATTCAAATGAACTTTAATAAAATATTTCTGTCGCAAACAATGCGACCTTACTCATTTGACCTTACTCTGAGTATTAGCCAATATCTTTGTTATGTCTGCCACATATAAATTCCATGTAAAATATATTATTAGTTAAACAGAATGTATATTTTCCGTCACTCGAATGTGTGTTGATATTAATTTACGATGTATAAATGTTCTACATCTACATTTATACTATTTTATGTAAGTGCATATTGCTCCTTCCGCACCGGCGTTATGACGTATTAAATAACGAGATTATTAGCGTCATACAATTACGATCCATAGAAATATGTATATCCATAGAAATTGGTAGAGTTCCGTCAAAATTCTAAATGTGCTTAAGAGATGTTCTTGGCCCTGACACAAAAACAACTAGATCAATAAACAAGGAAAAATATCAAATGACATTAAATGTGATGTCACATCATTGACAGCATTGACTGCCTTTTTGGCCGAGTAGTTGCAAGCGCGACTACTGATCGAGAAATCCTAGATTCAAATCCCGGGTCTGGGTAATATTAGGTTTTTTAACTTACAATCCAACTCAGATTTTCTAGTTGAAATTTCTAGTAGCGGCTCGGAGTCTAGATTTGTGTCCGATGTATGGGCAATAAGCTTAACGCCTATCCCAAAGCGGAACATAAACGTAATAGGTGAGACGTAGCAATATACTACACTCCTCTGCCTACCTCTTCGAGGATTACAGGCTTGACGTTACTTGTTTTTTATGACGTGATATCACACAAGGCTATCCGATCCCAAAATAGTTAGTTTGTTAAACCGTATCCAGACGACTAATAATCTACATATGTCTACCATGTGAGGCTTCTGGGTTGATGATACAGTAATACATATCTTCACGTCATGTCCCTGACGAGGTAGGCAGAGAGCATCGAGTGCGAATTATCAAAAATAATATAAATAATTGTTACAGACCTGCCGCGTCTCTTCTATATTCATGACCATTATAATACTGTTATAACTATTCAGTTCTGTTATAATTATTGACTGCCTCGTTGGTCGAGTGGTTGCGAGCGCGACTGCCGATCGAAAGGTCCTGGGTTCGATTCTCGGATCGACTACTATTAGATTTTGCTAATTTAGATTTTCTAGTAGTGGCTCGGAGTCTGGATTAGTGCCCGACATATGGAAATAGGCTACCACTCCATACTGGCATACTGGCACCTAAAAAGTGACTGGTGAAACGTGGGAGCGTATTACAGTCCTCTGCCTCTTTGGGGATTACAGGCGTGATGTTGATGTTACTTTTAATTATTCAGTGCAAGAAGTTGCAGATGAATCTCCCGCTTCTTGAAGCAGTTCGTGATATACATACATACATAGTTGCGCCGTTGCATTGTGTGTATACGATGGCAAACATCAAATTAGGACAGTGACGAAGTGCAGCTAACGATAGACGGTTCGACATTAGAGTTGTCTCATAAATTTAATCCGCGCTAAATAGAGCACGGAGCACTCGTTGTGTAAGATAACTATCTTATTTTTTATATATTGTTATCACTTAGTGCCCGATATACGGCAATAGGCTCACCACCTACTCCATAATGCGACCTAAAAACAATTGGTGAAACGTAGGATTGTAGTACTACACTCCTCTGCCTACCTCTTCGGGGATTACAGGCGTGATGTTACTTTTTTGTTTTTATTACGCCGCCAGGTCTTTTACGGGATAGGCAATGAACACAAACCTGTTTCTTCTACATTCGTCGCTCTCTTCATCCACGCACGCCTGGTTTTAAAGACTTCTGACTCACTCAGCTTATGAAACATTGGATGAAAATATTATAAAATAAGATTTCATATCCCGCTCAGATATAAATAGTGGTGATTAAAACGAAACATCACGCCTGTAATACCCGAAGTGGAGGGCAGAAGAGTGTTGTAACTCCCACGTTTCACCAGTTACGTTTACGTCCCATTATGGAGTAGGTGGTGAGCCTATTGCCATGTACCGGGTACAAATCCAGACGCCGAGCCACTACTAGAAAAACTAAATTAGAAAATCTAATAATCCCTGATCCGCGATTTGAACCCAGAACATCTCGATCCGCAGTCGCGCTTGCGACCAACACGACCAACGGAGCAGTCAACAGTCAAGTAGTAATAATTATTTTTGTTAATAACGCAGTTACAGTATATAAACACATGTATGTATATTGCCAGGTCAATGTCTTTTAAATACTTTAGGTTTTAGGTTATGTAGATGACAGGTAACGTAGTCTTTAATATTTTTCATGCTTGCGTCGACAAGCACGCTTTTCTTATTTTTATTACGTTTATTACTGTCAACACTGGCACATTAAAATATCTATGGGTATTCGATGTTTAAAAATGAAAAGCAAATATTGTCTATTGTTCTCGTAGCGAATGTAATGTCAATATTTCACGTGAAACGGGACGTTTCTTATTGTTAGACGAAGGAATATGTATCTTGCCGTTGACATGAGTTAGTACGCAACAGATGCGTGGTCCAGAACACATTCCAAATCGACACCCACCAAAATAGATAGTTCTATTATCTCTTTGCAATGACATATTTCGGTAATGCCGTTAATGTGTTTATTAATCTTGATTTTGCGTAAGAATAGCCCTTATCAGTTGTATTTTCGATAATGTGAATAAAAATCACGCCATTGTTAATATATAATCGATTTTATGTATAGTTTCCTGCAGTCCCAATTGACCGTATCCTTCTAATGAGCCGCAATTTAAGATGACGCTTGACGAAAATGAAACGTGTGCCATACTGCATTGACCACGCGAATAGTTAGTCTAAATATAATTCATTTGGTACATACGTCATTAAATACTTGGAATTCATCACTGGCAGCGTTGGTTAAACGATTAGTAACAAAACGTTAAAAAGGACACCGCGCGCTAAATTCGAAATACGTTTCGTAGTGACATCGAAATAAGCGCTAAATTTAAACGTCGCATGTCACGACTTATTTTCACAGTTCCGGTTGTGTAATTTCTATTCGGATTGACAGAAATAGTTGTATACATATAAACGAAATGTTTATGATTTTTTTTTAAATAATATCACTCTTTGTGGGCACTCACGGACGCAACAGAACATTTCTCTGGATGCGACATCCATTTCTTTAATTTACGCCTTGGCACCTGGCCCAGAGATTGACGATAGACACAAAACAACATACTGAGTTGCTGTCTGTGACTGAAGCTTTATAGTAACTCTGAATATCATCGTAGCGTACCCTTATTTTACTAACTCATAAAACATTAAGTATCATTTTCAGTGCAGATCCGTATTATGTTGGTTGGTTAATTTGACAAACATGGCGTAGAACATATTCCAGCTAGATGAAGCTACGATTTACATAATGATGATGATGATGATAATGATGATACGACACGAATATATATGATGATGATGATGGAACACCTGACCGATTCATCACTACAAAGTATAATATACTTCTGGGGCTATAAACGTGTAATATTGTACG
>DWEO01000047.1:0-13164 GCA_018245995.1 Pyrrhopyge telassa croceimargo
GCGCATAATTCGGAACTAATTTCTTATGTTCATTGTACCATACAAACGTACTAAAAATTTCAAATTTTCTCAATGTGTGTAAAAGAACATTCAAATCAGTATCTGACTAAAGTTAAATAGAGATCGCTGAACTGTTAACAATTCTATATATATTTTAAGTTAATCTCTTTTTTCATTCATTCATTCTAAGCAATTTCTTCCCTATCTAATCTATTTTTATTGCCGTAAGTTGGACTTCATCTCGTTGCAATTAAAAAACGTAAATAACTAAACACTTCCTTGTAAAAACAGATAAAATAAATGACATTACAAGAATAGAGTACAGTCTTGTGATTTATTGGAATGACGATTAAAATTTTGAATCGTGGAATCGTTAAGTAAAACAATTTTGCCAATTTCGTTCAGAGGCCTCGTTAAATTTAGGGCAGTACAATTACATTTTCTCTCTGAATCACAGTAAATCCGCGAATAAGGACGGCGACCGATTTCTCTGGCGTGTCCTTAGGACAATGACCGGAACCTTCTGGTGTTCAATTTGTACTCTATGCCTATCGCTATAAGGATCTCGATATTAATTCAGTACAACATCCGAGTTATCTAGCAGTGTCGTGTTGCAACGTAGAAAGTGTCCCATGTGTAGGGTGGCGATCGATTCGATTTTGATTGGAATTCCTAATGCATTTTCAATTTAGTTTCTACTATGGACTTTGTAGTTTTTTGTTCTCGATGTTTAATTTTTTGTGATTAAAGTAAGATTGTTAATAACAAACAAAAAAACATGGATGTTATTATTAAATTGTCTGTAGTGTGTATTTTAGTAGACAGTTCCAATTCCTTTGTATATTAGTAAAGTAAAAAGTAGTAAAATATTAGAAAAGGAAAATTTCAGTCGATAAAGACAGAGTGGACATTATCTATTATCATCTTAAATAGTAAACATTAAAAAGAAGATAATGGATTCAAAAATGTTAGAAATTTTAATAAATTCACTTTGTTTATTTGAAAATTATGATTTGTTTTTGGTACTTTATGTACATCAAAATCTAATCTCTTAGATCATTAATATTGTTCTATATTTTCTATAATAAAAATAACTGCGAAATGGTTTTGAAATTTTATAGTTCATCCCAAATTTCGGCTACAAATACATGGCGCGCGCGGTCGCCCGCTGCACGCTAGACTGTCGGCCGGGTGTCCTATTGTCGCGAGTTCACTGTGTCGCGACTGGTAATTGACCACGCGCCGCTTATATATACCGCAAATATTTATTTACTCCTTGAGCTACAAGTACAGGTATAGCTTCGTTTATCTAGGTCTAAACGGCATAGGTCAACTAAAACACATGAGCTTCCTTTGAAAGTACTTTTGGAGCGCTATGACATGTTCTCTTCAAGAAAGACGTAAAAAGAGTTGCCTTCAAAGGTAGTAACGCATGGGCTGGTCGGATGGTGCTAGTGATCAGATGCCCTGGTGACCATTACGTGGTCAGTTTGCCTGTTTAACTGGCTGATTTGTAAAAAAATAGGCAATTTCTCCGGTGTATGTCCGGTACAAAAAAATATATGTAAGCCTGTATTTACATGCATATATGTAGTTTTTACCATATCTCCTCCTAGTTTACAACCAGATGACCGAGTGAGGAGGTATCACTAGATATTCATATGTTTAATATAATAGTATTTTAAGAAGTCATATTAGCAGCCATAAACCTCGAGTGATGTTCGAGATCAAGACGTCCACGTAACCAAGCCATTTGTAATTGATGCCCGCTCGTTTTCTACTCTCTGCACATAAAAATACTTGCCTACCGTTAACAAATGCTAAGTTTTAATTACGGATACATTTTGATTGAAAATAAGCATATAAGTAGAATATTATCTGAGCGAGTCTCCGTAAAATAGCAGCAGTTTAATTAGCGTTATTACACGAGTGCCAATTGGCATAAATACACCGCTCCATTCTAGAAACAATTTAATCGTAGCTGATAAAGAGATGGCAAATGAGCTCTTCAGATAGCCGACGCGAAATCTTATGGTAGAAATATACAGATGAGATACTCAAACGTTGCAATATTCTACATTTTTACCTAAGCCCTTCTAAATAGGGTCCAAGTCCGTAGGTTTATTTATTCACGTTCTTTATTCAGATTAGGATTAAGTAACCGAACATTTATAAAAGTGATTTTTCAAAATGTCTTAAATGGATACCCTTGCAAATTTGTGTTAGAACCGAACCCAATGCACTATGAATACTAATAATACTAATGCGAAAAAATAAAACAGAACCGACTGTACCCACGGCTAAACATATACCGATTGTACACGGTGATACCACTTGCTCTTGACTTTCGATACACGCCATGACGAAACATCTTAATCGATGAATCGCTGAACAACGAACGAATATTTCTATATTCTATCGTATTGAAATAAAATTTTACTACATTCATGTTATATCACGAAATAGAAACAGGCAGTTTTTGTTAACATCACACAATTTACGCTTGATTTTACTGGTTCTGCGTATTGCTTAATATACAATTATCCGGTTAACGCTGTTAGCTGTACCAACCTACGATCAACTGTGGACCGCATATTAGGGAATGATCTTTATATGACTGCCTCGTTAGTGTTGATTGTAAGTGCGACTGCCGAACGACAGGTCCTGGGTTAGATTCCCGGGTCGGGTACTATTAGATTTTTCTAATTTAGATTTTCTAGTAGTGGCTCGGAGTCCGGATTTGTGCCCGATATAAGGCAATAGGCTCACCACCTACTCCATAATGGGACCTAAACGTAACTGGTGAAACATGAGAGTGTAGTGCTACACTCCTCTGCCTACCTCTTCGGAGATTACAGGCGTGATGTTACGGTATCTTTATATCAAATTTACGAAAGTCAAATATGCGGGAATTAAAACAAAAATTTCTACTTCGCAATTTTATTCTAACAAAACGAAAAATAATACATTTTACATTTATGTTTTATACATTCTCTGACTTTCATGACTAGGTACATGTAACACCTATCCATTAAGCAGACTGATATAAAATAAGTTTATTACTCCAGATAATCTCGTACAAAGAGACAGCAAGGCGAATAAGATATATTGTATTATACTAGGTTATATAGTCTTAGGCTACCATTTACCACGTCCCAATAAATGTGGTACGTACAGAATAATAATCCTTTTACAAAAATTTCGCCACATTAACAAGCAAAGCAAACGACAAGAGTGCAATTTATAATATTTTATCGATGAAGAAATGACACTGTCTATAGGTCGATGGTGGCGAGATACGTGCGCGCGCGCAGTATCGTGCGAGTCTCGCTGTGGAGCGGTCGTGCCGCGCTACAACGTCGGATATTATCTAAATATTCGTCCGATTGTATACTTCTCTCCATTACGTATTCTCGTCGAATCACACGGAATTTAGGTAATTAGCTTTGTTATGTAAATAATCTATAGGTTTTCGCGAGTGCTGTGTGTATTCAAGTTGTATCAGCAGTATTTCTTAACGTGACGAGAGCAATAATAGTAAAAGTGTATTCAAAAGAGGCGGATAGGAACTCGAATCTGCGGTTCGGGATACTGTTTTAATATTGCTATGTTCTTGTTAAACACTTATATTATAGAACATTTAAACATCGGTGACCGGAGACCCTATAAGTCCGTACACGTACATAAGTATATGCAGCAAGATCAGTATTAGCAGAGGAAATAATGTGACAGTTTTGCATTCACACGAAATCAATATTTCCCTTTGACATATGCAGTTAGTGACTAACAAAATCAAGGCCATATTAATTACTATATTAATTACAACTCTTCACCAGGTAGCACCACGCGGGAAGAACAATGTTGCAATTTAAAATATGCATGAATATTTAAGGTGTTTGAAAATATTTACCTGAGACTTGTCAAGCGTATAATAGAAGTATTCACAGTACATTGTGTTCACGATCGACGTAATCTCGCCTCTGTGGGTTGTTATCAGCTTTACAGAGCAAAAACGGCATCTAGAAAGATCTATTACAATCGGCGAGTTTTTATCTCAATCATGGGATCTTTACCTGAGGTTTAGCAGCTGTAGCTGCATTGTCTCTGTTATTGTTAGCATTTTCTGCTTTCTCATACCTATGATTAGTTTATAAACTATTCTATTTCATTCAGTGCTTATAGTTCTGAAGCGATCGCGGTACTCAAAACGATCGATGTTAGCAACTTCTTATTTTAAAAACTTTATTTTACTTTTAATACCTCAATCAATACGAAATTAACTAGCTGATACAAGGTAATGTGTCTAAATAAATTACCAATTTAAGACTTTGAAAGGGTTATTCATACTGTGATCTCTTTGAATTTTTATGTGAAAATATCGAAAGCGTTTATATTTTCTAACTTCAGGCATTACGAAATCTGTCTTCCAGTATTATCTGATTCCAAAATTGGTATAATGTTTCAAAATCATCAAATACAAGCTTATCCAAAGATAAACATGTATGTTTTGGACAGTTCGTTATCAGTTATCTTGACACGATGAGACACTTCAGGTTTTCTGATAATATTATCTTTTGAAGTGTGCATTGGAAAGTGGTATACCTACTTTCTCAAGTTTTGTATTTCTATTAATGTATCCTAATAAAAAAAATATTTCACGTATATATTTAAAAAACACATAATATATCTATGACTGCCTCGTTGGTCGTGTTGGTTGCAAGCGCGACAGCCGACCGAGAGGTCCTGGGTTCAAATCCTGGGTCGGATAATATTAGATTTTTCTAACTTAGATTTTCTAGTATTGTCTCGGAGTCTGGATTTGTGCCCGATATATGGCAATAGGCTCACCACTTACTCCATAATAGGACCGAAACGTAACTGGGGAAACGTGGGAGTGGAGTGCTACACTCCTCTGCCTAAATCTTCGGGAATTACAAGTGTGATGATACGTATTTTTTTCTGTTACACAATATTTGTATTAAAGAATTTGCTATCTTCCTGCTTACTCACTAAAAGTATGTTTCCATAAATTTTTGTTGAACTCGTTGATTTTTCGTTTTATCGTTAGTATCAATAATCAAGATGTGCGGTGGTCTTGGTACGGCTAATTTAAGTATCTGTTCAATCAGAGGTTGTTGAAGGTCGCATTAGTTGTTGGTTGCAATTATCGCCTCTAGAATACGAGCCGCGGGCGGGCAACCACACCCTCCAACCGAATCACAAAATATCTTAAACCGAATAAGAACTCCCACACGACAGATATGGGTGAAGCGATGGTACTACATAGAGAGTACATTTTTAACACGTTTCTCTAATATTCCTAGATTCAAGTATTAATCGTTAGATACATGTATTTGAATGTAAACTGGCATCGAACACGGTAAAATAACAATTTTCAATCAAATAAATACCGTCGGAGTGCCTCATTTAATTATATCCTACATTAATACACAATGAAGCTATTATATTTTTATTTTGTTCTCCATCTCATTTTATTCGGTACGTACAATACATTAGTAGTAGGTGTTTGAAATTGTTCTTTGTTACTGAATAGGAAATCTAGTTTCTACGTGTTTGCGATCCGTAAAGATAAGTTTAATGTTAGCTTTATTTAAATTTTTTGTTCATTAGCGTTACAGTCTTGTGATTTATCCGTTGTTTCTGATATCCCTTTATAAACAAGTCATATAGTACTTTTTCGACATCTGCAAATATTTCAGTCCTTTGTTTATAACTCAGGTAAAACACGATTTCGTAAAAAGTACTATTACTAAGGTAATTCATATATTTTTCGTGTATAACTATTATACATAACAAGGAAAATTATTTGCTTTTTTAAAATTATGGATCCTACTTAATTTGTTTGTAATGCAACAACAAGAATATTATGGCTGTTCATTACTGTGTAGTCGTTAAATAGCAATGTAACAAAATTTTGTAGGTGAACGTAGCCATTATTGTTTGTTCATTCATAATAAAATAAATTTCAATTTCTCGATGTCTGTAGCTAGTTGGAATATTTTTTGTCTCACATTACCATATATTATCCTCTTTAAATATTGCCTTGTACTTTAAATCTTTATCTTCGCGTCATGTTAGCGTCGCCTCAGTAGCGAGCGAATGATACGTAATGCGCGCTGTGCTCCTTATAACCTCATTCTTTTTTACCGCCGACAAATCGATCGTTGCAAGGTTTTTGTGTTCGATTCACAAAAAGCGCCATAGACTTGTAAGGACAGTCGAATTCGGTGAGCTGTGTATTCAGAACTATTTAAATCAACAAATGTCTTTAAATAATTGTTAAATTGTGCCCTCGTTTGAGCTATAATGTTCTTTGTCATTAAAACATATATCATTTAATAAGAACGTGTACAAATACGTAACAATGGAACGATTACTACTTGTTTGTATATAAACATTTTAAATATTATCTTGTTCTTAACCTACCGTTTTATAATGAATAGCTTTCAGTTTAATACCATTACCAGCAGTTTTATCAACTGTGATAACTAAATACTTTTAGAGCCACTAGCCCTAATGCCGTTACGTCTTAGCCACGGCAGGAAGATGCTGATAGCCAAAATGCTAACTTTAATATTTGATTATTACTATTATTATTATCTATGGTCACGCCAAGTCTCTTACGGTGTGGGCAGAAAGAACTATTAATCGGTACCTTACCTATTTGGTCAAGAGAGATGAATTTTGGTGTCAATATTCCTTTGGTATATTTGTTTTGTCATTGTTCCATCCACATGTTTTCTACGTGTCTTTCCAGTCGTGTATTGTGAACGTTAACAGATCGTTCTGTTGCAGGTAGCCGCGTAAGATGAACGGTGGTGGTGAGTGAGTGAGTGCAGTGCAGTGTGGTGCAGTGTCGCGTGCCGCGGGGTGCTATGCCGTGAGCATGCCCTCCGACAGCGGCGCCACGTGGTCGCCGCCCGCCACCAGCGAGCGGCGGCTCAGCAACTCCTCCGACGGGAGCGCGGGCAGCGGTTATTCTAAAACTGTAAGTTATTTCCAAACTCTTTTTAAACTGCATATAAAATTCCATTCTCTTTCATTCCTCAATCGTTGTAATCTATCATTTACTTAATAAAATTGAATTTCAACTTTAAAACGCACTGGGCGTATGGAAAACCAAAAAAATACATAAACGTGCTCATCACATAAATATTTGTTTTGGCTGTGAATCGAATCCACAATCTCAGATTCACTAGTCGCGACATAATACACTGTATACTCGTTAGAACTCGTAATGCTGTAATGTATCTCCGTAATGACAATAACATGCAGTGAGCCTGCAATCGTAACTGCTCTTATTACAGTGTTTGTGGCAAGCATAATGCCGGTTTGGTTAAATATTAACGGCCATTAGGGACACTGGTTAATCTATGTAATACAGTGTGTCACATCTTTGGTTAAGCTTTTACTATTTACTTTATTACTTTAACCAAGGAAGTTTAGTTAATTGACACATTGTGAAACTTTTACTTTTGTCTACGTAGTGCATTAATGTACTTATATTTATTTTTGCATGCTAAATATCTATCTTTTAGTTACAAAAAATATATGTATGTATATCAATAAAACCAGCAACACCTTATTTAAAAAAAACTTTTTGCGACTTGCTATTTCCAATTAATTGTGGATCAGATAAGATTATGCTTATTATGCACTATCCATTTACTTTTATGTTATGCAGGGTGTACTATGAGAGAAATAGAAAAGTTGGTCTAAATTAAGTTACATCGGAGAATATAACAAAGATATCGCTTTTGTTGATGGTCTGATATGAAGATTATTTTGTCGCATTTGAATAATTGTGAAAACTTGTCTACTTATAATATATTATTCCGTTAGGGGTGGCTCGTTCATAGATCCATATGTTATTATCAACTACCCCGAACAAACAATTGTGTTCGTACAAAACAAATTCATAAATATAAATTTTATTAGCCAAGACAGAATAGATGGATAGTGCGTATAGACCTTACATTAGTTTGAACATCGCTTTGACACTGAAACGACCACTGATGCGTAAAGCTGTTGTAACTGTTATGCTTTCACTTTTGTTCTGTCCGCGGTCGGTCTTCTCGTTTTGTCTCCACAAATATAATTAAAGTACGTACCTACTCATCATTTGAGCCAACTTGAGACATTTTCCGGCCCGATAGCTTCAACTTGTTTTCTTAACCGTTCTCTTCTTTTTATTTGAAGGTTAGTTTGTACTTTCTTTTGTTATAACAACAATGAAATAATTTATTACAGTTTCCTTTGTTCTTCCTTTTTGTATTTCTTTTTTATATTGAAATACCTACATGGCTATCGGGCAACCGACTCACCTCCATATGGCAAGATAATTATTTTTATGAAATTGTCTAGTTGTCTTATTTAACTTATTGAAATTAATAGACCGGTCCATCTGGTGCAACATTAATCAGTACGGAATCTGAAACCTTATATAATAATTAATCAAATATTTACAACCAGTTATTTCAAATAGCACATGATTAATTTTCAATTATAATTGCACGTTGATTATGTCAAACATAGTGAGGCATTATGGACATTAAAAATCAATTAAATTTATTGTATGAGACGTTTGCCTTGGCCTTTAGTGTGTTTGAATTCGTTCTCATTTCAAATTTCGAACATATAAAAACATTTCGGTTCCATCCACGTCAAACTCCCAACGTGTTATCGTGGATGTTACCAATCAATCACGATTTGCATATCCTTTCCCGATTCTCACGCCTCGAACCTCCAATTTCAAATAAACTTTATCGCGTTATAAATAAAACTCAAATTCAAACGAAGTATGAACAGCGAGCGTTACAATATCAAATTGGCATTGGGAGGTCGACAAGTTTAAGTTCAATATAATCAATGAAAATCATAGCATATTTTGAATCTTATCAGATTGGTAATAGAGGTGACAGTGACAGGTTGAAGGTGGCAGCGTATAGACAGTTGTTTTTCTGCCTTTCGCTACGAAATTGTCGCACGCCAAGGGCAACATATATCTTATTAAGCGGATCAGCCGCCT
This sequence comes from Pyrrhopyge telassa croceimargo, assembly GCA_018245995.1. Classification (NCBI taxonomy): domain Eukaryota; kingdom Metazoa; phylum Arthropoda; class Insecta; order Lepidoptera; family Hesperiidae; genus Pyrrhopyge; species Pyrrhopyge telassa. The sequence goes on from DWEO01000047.1 coordinate 9,050, forward strand.
CCTGACAGCGCGACTTCGACATTTTAGTAGCAGGACACCGTTGCTGTAATTCATGGTCATTATGAAACGTATTTACGCCGTATAATAATATAATCTAGGGATGTCAGAAGTCTCCGTAACCGGTGTCCGTAACCGGTGTGTGGAGTGACAGATGAATGTAGAAGAAACACTTCAGATATTTACGGATGATGATGATGAAGAGATACTTGGCACTTTCTGTTCCCTGCCTACCCCGTAAAGGCCCTAAGTTAAGGAGTTAAGTTTTAAGGTTAAAAGTCTTTACGTACACTTATAATTTAATTTGGTATAAATATCGATACCTGCATACACTCAATGCGGTTATAATTATCAATACGTATATACCTCGATGCATTTGACCGGAACCGATCAGCAAAGTGCACACCAAGGTTGAATGCACTGCGCGCATGCACTTTTTTACTCGTAAGAGTTTTAACAACAATAAAGAACGAATACGTACATTATAGTATGCTGTACTTTTAAGAGCATACATTTATTACCTTTTTATTTAAAATTTATTTAATATTATATTAGACTTTTTTTTAATATTATTTATATTTGAATTTTATTTAGTATTATATTTGACATTTATTTAATGTTTATTTAATATTACACTTGAATTTTATTGTTACCAACGTAAGAATTTTACTTGTATTTGCATCTGATAGTTGTAAAAAAAGCGAAGTTTTACATTACCTCACAACTAGGGGAGAGCAGGAGTGACACTATAGTGACAGTAGCCAGAGCGACATTATGACCTTGTTCAATAATAAATATACTTCAAATTAATATATTCGGGTTCAGATTAATATATTTGAATTAATATAGTGACTGCCTCGTTGGTCGTGTTGGTTGCAAGCGCGACTGCCGATTGAGAGGTCCTGGGTTTGATTCACGGATCGAGTACTATTAGATTTTTCTAGTTGAGATTTTCTAGTCGGAAACTGGATTAGTGCCCGATATATGACAATAGGCTCCACCACCTACTCCATAATGGGACCTAGAAGAAGAACTGGTGAAACGTGGGAGTATAGATATTAGTACATATTACATTCCTCTGCCTATCTCTTCGGGGATTACAGGCGTGATGTTACTTTTTTTACATTTAACTTCAACAAATAAATTTTAAATTTCGAATGGTAAATGAAAATAGTTGTTTGAAACACGTTACATACTCATAATATTACTAGATAGTTCGAAATGGGAAGGTGTCATTGATCGCTGTACAAATTGAAACTGGTAGCAATACATCATTATCAACCAGTCTAACCTGAGACGCCAATGTAATTGATGTTCCTAGCTTGGAATTATTAAGCTTCTTCCTCCGCGAGCAAGTTATTTTTTAATGTAAAACTAATAACTTATAATGACACTGGGCCCTTGAAGAAAGACATGACATGAGCTCTCTTTCAAAGCCTATAACGCTTTAGCAATGCTTTTGGTGTTGCGTTGTCCACTATTGGACTCGACTGCAAGTTTTTGCAATGTTAAATAAAAACAAACCTGGAATCTTTGAAAAAGGAATTATGTAAATGAATAATAGATACAAATAACCTTTGATGTTACATACGTATAAAGAAGAGAGTGAACAAATCGTTCGTGAGAAAAATTACAGTGTTTTTAAACGCGTGTGATATATACTATCTCTATCTATATATGTATACTTATATCAGCTGGTGAAGTATAAGCGTGGTCTTGCATCTTCTTATTATAATAGGGGACCTATTTCCAACAGTAGAATAATTAAAGGACACATATCAAAATAGAAATATGTGAACGAACCTCAACGCGACAATCAAATTAATGAAAAACGCAAATTAACGCTGGCTCTGGCGGTTTTCGAGAACTTCACAACGATTACGATAGCATCGTCAATCTATCATTCTTTTTCATCTCATTCACTATATCCGAAACTTGTTTATTACAAGACAGTATAGATATGAAGTGATCGGTCACGTACGCGAGACGACGCCCGTCTAGACGAGCTCGCCACGTGTATGATCCAGCTACCCTTCTCGAAATCCTCATAAGCTCTATACCCGTTTCCACACATTCATAACACTATTTACCACGTATTGCATCTTCTTAGGTTTCAGATTCATCTTTTAGGCAACATTAATTTTGGACATTATTACAGGTTTCTGATGAAAAACTTTAATCAATTCTCACTTTTTGTTATATTTTAACACGATGTTTGTGTTAAATGAAAAAATACTTTCGCAAAATAAGGGTTCGTTGGATATTTCGCAAGTAACAAGTTCATTCACCTAGCATTTACAACGACGATATCCGGCTAGAAATTTCCATATTCCATTAGCATTTCTACAGAATAGCGACAGAATTTTCTTTATTAGGGCCGACAAAAACGTTTGTCAACATTATTAGTTCGTGAATAAACATTTCGACAATCTCAAATCGAGTTGTCAAAATGTAGACATGATTCATTTTCCTTTTACATCTTTGTGCCGTGATTGCGTGTAATGATCTCTTTTCAATTACATTTTCAAATTCTATGTGTTCATTTCCTGCTTAAACAGCTCTGAACATTCCTAAAAGACAACAAACTCTATTTGTGCCGCGCTAACAAGACGTATGAGCACCAACGTTAATTTTAGTAAAGCGAAAACATATCGACCTTGAAACTTTGCAGTCATTATTTATGTAATTCAGAACCGACCGACCATCAATTGAGAGCTACGAACGGAGCGTTGACTTCCTGTGTATGCCTTGAAAGATTATAGATGAGTGAGATGAAGAGGGTCAGGTTAAAGTGGTGACGGCTACAGATAGTATGGTGTCACGAGCCAGAGCCGGTCGAAGCGATATGTCAGAACAATCTACTGCAATTAAGTGTGACGTGAGCTCGCGTGGACCGGCACTTGTTAAAGACGTAAGCGACAGCTTGAGTGATTAGTGTATTGTCGATTGTAACGTTTTACTTAATACAAATATTGCTTGAGCTATGTTACAATATTCCGCAAGTAAAACAATAATTATTGTAGAGGGATAACACGTAGAGCTGAAGAAAATATGTATTGTGCATTGCATATAAGCAAATAAAAGTGATGTAAATAATTTCAAAGCAGCTTGTAAGTCAATAGATGAAGTCTAAATGAATAGATTTCCAAAAACAAGTCTGATGAATAAGTCGCTTCAATCTTGCAACTTGCATCAAGTCAATAAATGTATTTTAATTGCAGCCTGGTTCGAATCAAATAAAAGAAGATCGTAACCGGATGCTGTTTTTGATATCCCAGTACCGTTTATACAGCTCTTAAGTCTATTTCCTGGTTACTTACATAGTCGAGTAAAAAATACGACGAGGTCACGACTTACCTGAAAAATAAAATAGACAGATTAGAATACAGATAAATATGAGATACGTTCCGAACACAATGAACAGGATTTGCACGACATGACCTGTATTTGAAAGGTAGCAAAACAAGACAATTATTGCATGACTTTCTTAATAGTCGATAACGGTGATTCTGATACAGTTATGTTCGTTTTAGCTGTCGAGGGAGCAATAGATTGAAAACCATTCACACGAGTTTGATGCCATATTAAAATTTTTTTAAACGTTTTATTGGTATCATCTACGCTATAGGATTTCTCCTTATAGCTAAAAGTGTTAAGATCAGAATCGATCGTGCTGATCAAATTTGGATCGGCAGAGTATAAGAGTTAAAATTTATTTTGTTAGTAGGTACAGTTTTCCTTACAATGTATGTTATTACTTTTATGATGCAAATTATATCTTATTGTACATAATTATCTAAAAAGCTAAATTGAAAGGAGTATTCCAAGGATTAGAATAGTACATCCGTGGAGTGGATAGCTGAAATCTAAACCTATTATTACTGCTTGTGGCGTAATGCTATAATTGTTTGTTAATGTATTTATTTCACTTATGTTACATTACGGCTGTAATCTTCGAAGAGGTAGGTAGAAGAGGAAGCAGAGGAGTTTAGTAGACTCCCACGTTTCACAAGTTACGTTCACGTCCCACAATGGAATAGGTGGTGAGCCTATTACCATACACCGTGGACACATCCAGACTCCGAGCCACCACTAGAAAATCTAAGTTATAAAAATCC
>DWEO01000048.1:0-13159 GCA_018245995.1 Pyrrhopyge telassa croceimargo
ATCACATTCTTTCTTGTAATATCTTTAACTTTTTCATATCTTTTCTATCACTCTGTATGCCAATGTGAATATAACCCAATGTGAGAACATGGATCTGAAACGACGCTAACAGCTTTTAAATACACAATACACGTAAAGGGTAGTAATAATTTATATTGAGCTCCATATCCACTATAGATAATAACGTTTTCATTGTTATAAATAAAATCATTTTATACGTACCTACATTGACTGTAACAACACAACAATGAAGTAACAATGTCATTTAATAGGGCAATGTCTTGGCGGGGTTCCCACATTTGCCGCCACATGGCTCGCATTAAAACATCTCCCCGATACAGCGGCGTTTTCAATTAATCCGGATTACTCCACACTGATATATGAGCACCGGCAGAAATCTAGCAACATTTAAACGCGTTATAAACTGTTTCACATTTCAAAGCAACAAGGTTTAGTATAGAAGGAACGGCAGGCGTACTTAAATATTATTCTTCTATAAGTGTGGAGGAAACGCGTGTTATTGCAGCTTATATTTCGTAGTTGCCCGCTGAGACATTCGAAGCACCCGTACGTTTTTTCTTTGACAGACTAACCGAACGCCATAAATAATAGGTAGGGGTGCCCGAACTATGCGAGCTTTGTAATAAATTCGTTGCTCTTTTTGGTAGCGAAGGAGCGGGCCATCTACGATTGAATTATGGTGATGCGTTAAGCCCGCTAACGCCGCAGGAATCCAACGTTTTTATTTCCTTTTCCTTTTCATTTCGCACAGAGCTTCTCTTTGCATCTGTATCGTTCACTTGCGATACTAAGTCACGTTTGTGTACCACTAAGTCTCACTACAATGCCATTTGTTCTTTTTCTACAAACACACATCCGTCCCGCACGGAGTACTGTATCGTGTTACATAGTGTCCGGGCCATTTGAAAAAGACAACACGCAGATGGAACATCCGTATTGGTTTTCTCTTAAAACGCGTGTATTTTAAATCACATGGGACCGTCGATATTTCCTTCCTGACTAAGACAAAGGAATGTATCTGTAGCTCTTCGTTCTAAACTAAGATAGATTAATCGGTCGCTCAGGGACTCGAACACAACGCACTGACTTTACTCAGTGTCGGTGCCCTATTCTCTTCATGGAATTGTTGTGTCCAATACATTTTATTATCATCCAAATTAAATTACGTTTAAAATTTTCCGACAGAGATAATATTAACTAGTACGGCAGGTATAACTTTTTAGTCAAATAAAGAACTTATACTTGTATCTAACTGGAACAAATAATTCCAAGAGAAAATAAATTGTAACATTCAGCAACACGGTTTATCCGACCGTACACACTTTGTGTTTCTAATTTGTACACGAATGGAATATATTTCAATACATTTCTAAATACTTTGTGACAAGCGGAATTATTGTTCCAGGCCGTTATGAAACCGGTGATGCATGCATCGGTAACATTTAGAGAGTCTTTATTTTAATACCTGTCACTGTCGGTACCGGTCGGCCGAGAGCGGCGGCATAGGGTTACTCTCGGGAGGCGACTCGTCAGCGCACCACCGGCACGACTCGCGTCGCGAGTGCCTCTCAAATTACCCCCGGATAAGTCAATCATTGGACACGTCCACGTTTGCCCGAAATAAAACACTGTTCGAATGTTGCGTGTGGCGCTCCCGGTATAATGCGCCGCGACAGCCGACATGTTTTGTGCGAGAAAATAAAATTGATGGCCCTGAGACCGTTCCAGACTTAAATAGCTCGCTGTTCGTGTTCAAGCTAAACGCTTTTGTCTATTTTATAACTGGCGTCATGTCTCCACGCTCCGTTTCCCTTCCATTTGTTTTCATTTTCGTGTAACACATTAGTTTTTGCTGCCGGCATTCGTGTCGGACGGAAATTGCCGCGTCACAAAGACCACGGCCCCCGGCGTCCTCTATTAAAACGATTGCCGCTTTAACTTGTTTAACAGTTAAACTGTCGAAAGGGAAGTAATTGGACAAGTGTTAGCGCAGCCGAAACCGGCGGCGGACTCAAATTTCCTGCCCTGGCCGCAGTCTTCGCCGAGCAAATAGCTCTTTGCAAATCAAACAAGGGACCGTCTGCGAGTCCACATATCAACTTCGTATTGTTTCTCTCCCATCGTTCGGGGCTAACCAGAGGCGTTTTCGATTATCCGCCCTGGGGAGAACAAAGCTTGCGACCGCAGAACCGAGTCAATTACATAGTTCAACAACTCAGCCCTTATAACTTTCATGGGCCACCACCGGAATACAGAAAAGGGTATCCGTTTTCAATACAGGGCGCCGCGATGCGATTGACCCTTTCGAGTGTCCGCATTGACTTTTAAATTACTAATCCCGCGGGAGTAAACAGAAACACAGCCTCGGGGGCGCTTATTTACACGCTCGAGTGCACTCGCATATCTTCATTAGCCACCGCGCGTCCGACGCTCGGTCTTGGTTTGCTTGCAGTGCACTCGTGTGGCCGCTGCGAGCAGCGCCGGAGAGCCCGCTGCCTGAAAACTCTTGACACATATCCTTCATTTCTACAGGCCGTTGCAGTTTCGTATGAAGAACGTAAAGGTCCCGGTTTTTTCTCCTGTGATATGAGATCTTTGACATGTGGGCATTAATGACTATGGCCGTAACCAGTCGTATTCTAAGAACGAAAAGGTTCGATGATAATGATGGTGGTGCTAGTGATGGTGATATAGATGATTCTAATTTCGTCGCATGTGCAATTACACATTTGTGATTACATAAAAAAACTTAACATCACGCCTGTAATCCCCAAAGAGATAGGCAGAGGAGTGTAGTACACCCACCATTCACCAGTTCACTTTACGTCCCACCATAGAATAGGGGGTTAACCTTTTTGCCATTCATCGGGCACAAATCCACACTCCAAGCCACTACTAGAAATGGAACTAAAAAACTCTAAGATAGAAAAATCTAATAAAGCTCGACCCAGGATTTGAACCCACTACCTCTCGATCAGCAGTCGTGCGTGCAACCACTCAACCAACGAAGCAGTAATAGCATTATAATTAAAAAAGCAGTAATAGCATAACTAAATTAATAAAAAAAAACCAAATTTCAAATTTAACACAACGTTTCATCGTTTACATGTCCTATCTATAAATAAAGTGTATCTAACAGAACTATCTCGAATAGAATGCATGTATGCACTGCGATAGCGGACAGCTAACGACAAAACAAAGCCATTTAGGGCGCTTCATTATGCACAACATATGCACATCAAATTGATACAATCTTAACATAGTGCGTACGCTCATTAATTAATTGAATTAACATTTTCCTCGGCCGTCCATAAATAGGACCGGAAACAATCCGAAATGCTGAACATTTTATTTGGAGCGTACGCAGTACAATGGAATAGGGACTTATTAATATGTTTATCTAAACATCGGAATGGGCTGTTGGGCGGTTCAGCGCCACGGCCGACGCCCGCGGGGAGCTAGCCATGCGTGCGCCGAGTGACGGCTACGCCCGGCATTTTTACGTCAGATACAAACGGTACACCCTTTCAAGTCGAATGAATTACTTAATTTTTTCCACGCTGAATAAAATCCTCGGATAACGCAGACGTCCGAATGAATTAGCGATACGAGAGCGAGTGTACGTGAGCGGCCCGACTACTGCTGGCTTTTGAAAGGCCACTTTTTTTATTATTTATTACCCGAAACATTATGACTGCCTCGTTGGTTATGTTAGTTGCAAGCGCGGCTGCCGATCAAGAGGTCTCGGGTTCGATTCCCGGGTCGGGTACTATTAGATTTATCTAATTTAGATTTCCTAGTAATGGCTCGGAGTCTGGATTTGTGGCCGATATATGGCAATAGGCTCACCACCTACTCCATAATGGGACCTAAAACGTAACTGGTGAAACGTGGGAGTGTAGTTACTACACTCCTCTGCCTACCTCATCGGGGATTACAGGCGTTATGTTACGTAACATAATAGTTATGTAATTTTAAAGTGCGCTGTAACATTTTACGCCACTGAAAGCAATATATTGTTTACATCTCTTTCCCTCTGATAGGATTTCACGAGGACAATCGGGGCTCTCATCTCGTGTTAGTGTCATTACTTTTTGTATCATTAGTGACGGACGGCTATTAAACGGAGTAAAGACAAAAGGACACATTTTGATTCTTGTAGACATTAATCATATCTGTCACGTATTATGCGACAAGTAACGTGATGATGACTTTGTTGTTGCAAGTAATTAAATGTATAAGAATAAATGAAGATTTCTTTGGATTGCTGTATCTGTTACACACTGTACATCCAATTTATTCGTATATTCACGAGTTCCATTAATACGATATAAAACTAACTTGGCAATGACAATCAATAACTTTTAATACTGCTCATACTCATGTGTCTACGGTGCAAACCTAAAATATGCCTCAACTTGAGGCTTTATTTTCAATTTAGCAATAGGCTCGCGTTTAACTGCTATTCCACCAGATGGAAAGCGAGAGCCTAGAACGTAGCTCGCTTGTAAAAATTGTCTTGTCTTGAATAATTCCAGGTTTAACAAATCGGGAAAAAAGATGCTTGTTTTCTAATGAGCTATGACACGGAGTTCTTTAAAATAGAGATTAAAAGATTTTCAAGACTGGTAGCACTTTAAGAACGATTTGTTTACCTCCTTGTCAGGTCATACGTCGGAGATAGTTTCTGTATAAAAATTTTACAGTGGAATCTTTAATGAAATAGGAAATTGTCATTATCACTATGATAAATATTGTAATACTGCTCTCTGCCTACCCCATGAGGGACTGTATTTGCATTAACCGAATAAAAGCTCATGTGAGCCACATTATTTCCAAGAGAATAGATATTAATTACACTCGCGTCACGTCTATTAAGAACCCTTTTTTGTAACGACGCATTATTGTGACTGAAATGAAAACATTAAACGTTATTAATGCACGCATTACATTCGGAAATAAAAAGCTCGGTGGCAGCTTTTAGCTTGTATGAAAGCTTTCTCTGACGCTCCACTGATTATTAATGAGGCCAAATTGTTATTGACGACTATTGATATATGAAAAAAAAACGTCTATTACGTCTGTTAAACGGCCGTGACCGATCGAAATTGGGATCGGGGGCCCTTTGTTGAACAAAATATGTTTGTGTTTAGGTTGATTTTTTGCTCTACCGAAACATTATAAGCTCCCGCTTACCTGGATCGAAATCATCCATCAAGTGCCATAACTAGTGCCTTGGCCGTTTTTATTGCCTTTCCGGGAAATATCTACACATAAAAGGCTAACGTCTTTATTTGCAAACATTGTGTATCTACAGAACAACGGTTTTATTAATGGCACTCATAAAATATAATGTTTATATATATCCCGCACACAATGTGATCCTACGGCATAGAAAAAATACCTCTCGTAATGTTATCCAACAAAATATATTTTAATGTTTATGCATAAACTTAACTCTTCGTTTTGGGGTTGGGTAATGAAAAGCGGGACAAAGCGAGCTAAGAACCTTTGTGTGCGCGTTGCATAATGACCTAAGAGATGTACTTGTTTAAGCTGTTGAGAGTCGTATAGTCTTGATGTTAGTGTACATAATCCTGTATCGTGTTTTGATGCGAGCTTGTAAGGTCTCGGTAACATTCAATATGCAGATTAGTGAATGGATACCGCCCAACGCCACGATTCAATGTGTACACACGCGGGATAGAAGTTATCAGTGTTGAACTAATTCTATTCAGAATTAATTAAATTAAAACCAAACCCTTGACAAAGTGAACAAAATGTGTACGACACGAATAAAGTAGATTGTGAGACCCGTTAATGGTATAAACTATATTATTGCTCTTTAGCGACCGAGCAATTATGTTGATAAAACAATCGCCCCATGTCATAGTAAGATAGGGGTCCTACTAAAAAATGATCTGTCCATGCAATGAAAAATTTGTTTCGTTATCTAAACATTGGGGTTAGCAAATCTGCATTAAGACCATCGACAGAATATTTTAGATCATCACATGTTTTCAATAGACTTGAAAATTAAATCAAATGACCAATACCCAAAATCAATATAGAACTGAAATTATTTACCACCCTCCTCATGTTTCCACCCCTTTATCGCTACATAAAATAAATAGGTACATCCATTTCATTATAATTATATGAAGTAATGAACCAATCTAAAATAAACAGAAAATATTTAATAAAATTATTCCTCAACGTAGCGTAAACTTAATTTAAAACATTATTGGCAGAGTGAATAAAATAGTTTAGAATATAGTATGGTATTCTAAAGGTCCTTTGATTATAAGTTTTATCAATAAGACGCAGGTTCGCTAAACAGAGCATTACATACTACTTTCAGTAGAATAAGTAACGGCTTGGCTGAAAGCATCAGAAATTTGCAAACGCCAACAATGGAAGCTCCTGTGCATATATCGCAGATTTTTATGAAAAATGACTACATTATGGTAGTGTAAGAATAGACTAAAACAAGATTTTCGTTGCGGGCACCATGCCAGCTCAACAATTATTTGGCTTGTAGTTGCAGACTGTATCGGACTGCGTAGTAAATACAAAACGATTTAATTTGTTAAGTGAATGTTTGAATTCGCACTAATAATTTGTCCATTTCTATTTTTGTTTATTCGGCCTATTCGAGAACGCTTGCAAACAATGTGCTGGAATTGGATGAGCTAAGCCGCGAGGAAACGAAATTAGTTTCCTCATGTTTCTTGTGGCACCTACTAATGTTCTATTAAGCGTTGCGGTAATCGTTAACTCATTGTTTTCAATACAAATAAGTCCACAAAACGAAATAAAGCACACTGCATGATGGCATATTATGAGTCTCATTAAACAATCTCGGCATGAACCTCTTTACAAAATGTGCCTTTCAAAATTAAATATAACTTTCTATAACGGTGAAGGAAAATATTGTAAGGGAACCAGCACAACTTAAGGTTCATAAAAAAATGTTTTCTAAGGTGTGCGAAGTCTGCCAACCCGCACTTGGCCACCGTGGCAGATTATGGTTTTAACACTCTCATTCTGAAAGAAGACCCATGTCCAGCAGTGGGACGATAAAAGGGTCAAGGAAAAAACAATCATATTGAGTTTATTTTCAATCTTATTTAACTATTCGATATTGAATAAGAAAAACTTATAAGACAGTCTTGCCATTATTGATATATTTCGTTTGTTAGTTAAATCGTTATGCCAGGTCCCTTATGTCGTAGACAGGAAATAGTGAATGCTAAATATCTCTATACTTACAAACCTGGAGTGTTACTTCAACATTCATGACTATGTTCCTACATGCACATCGGTTTTCGTGTGTCGTTTGTTGCGTAATTTATTGTACGTGTGTACATAAAATTGTGATGTCTAAATAAATAAAGCCGTTTACATCCGCCAGCGTCGATCCCAAGTCTATTGTGTGACAGAATTTAAAATAATAAACACTCCTGTCTTATAGCTGGTTTCGATACATAAAGTTTTAAATAAATGTGCATATCATTACACTAACAAGAGAGCCGAACGCTGTGCGGGCGGGCGAGTGTGTGGTCCATTTTCGATATTCAAAGCATATTTCTTCTCTTTTTTTTCAAACCTTTTTTATTAACAATTAATAGCCTACACGCTGAACTGCTAGTGAGCCATTTAAGACATTCCGGTCATTAGCGAGAGATCCAAATTTTGGTGTGGAACCTGTAATTAATTAACGGCTATCAAATATAATGATACGTATTTTGATTCTTGCCTCGGGCCTCGCTTTGAACGTTCCGTTGGCTTATAAAACAATTTTAGCAGTGGACTATCATCATCAAAATTTAATCATTCCATTATTGATCACGATCTCCTCTCAATGAGAAGGGTTAGGGTTATAGTTGACACTATGGAAAACTCTAATTTGTGAGAGATTTTCCACGATATTTTCTTTAATCGTTACGGCCGCTATATTTAATCTTAAAATACATGATTTGTAAGGAGACCCGCGCCAGGACTTGAAGTAATGACCCTCGTAGCAGGGAGCTGAATTCTACAATACTAGGCTGTCATTGTTATGATTTGTAAATATCTATATCGTTTCAATGTCGATACCGGGTGAAGATAAAAAGTATACATACAAGGGTAAACAAATATATAACACGGACTCTTGTTTTTGAAATAACACAAATATTAGGAAATCCAAGACTCTGATTTAGTTCACAGCTAAGTATTTGAAACCTAGACCTCTGAGGGATAATCAATTGACTGATATAAAAAACGCCCTATTATGCAAGGTTGGAGGTAGGTGTTGGATTCAATTTGGAGCTAATTATTCTTACAATCGGTACGAACGCTTGGTACCAGCTTACACCCAGTTGTGTGGATGTATTGTTAATAGACATTATACTGACGATTCTCTCTGAATTATACATCACAACGACATGACGAAGCAGGAACGACGTATCCATTGCATGTTAGATATGACATTGTTTATTCATTTCCGTTTCTATGCATATTAAAACAATGCCGATGTATCATGTTTCAATACGGATTGAAATGTATGATGAAGTTGAAAAGTGTTCTGTTGTTTTCAAATTATCTAATCTAACTTAATTTGATTAAGTAATCTGTTGTAATATTTAATGTACTATTTGGGTATAAATTATTGGGTTTTAAGTTATGAAGTATTACGACATTCAAACTGACATCAGGGAATATTGTTGAGACAAAAATGATTTACAAGTCCTGTACTTAACTTAAACTTTGGCAATGATTGGTGGCAACATGCATATCTTGTAAGGTGTTTACTAACTTAATTCTTATACGACGTGTTTGTGTCTTGACATCTAATTAAATATATTTTGAGGTCTATCATCTAATAATGATCAATTCTGACATTGGTCTAGTTTGTATATAAATTTTATTTCCAATTTTTTAGGGTAGAAAATTTTAAATATGGAATCTACAAAGCTTTCATATCTAAAATATTCTTTTTATAGTTTTTTTTACAAAACTCTAACGTAGCGATTGCTTTTTGTTTATCCAGATGTTACACGATATTTCCTGATAATTTAGCCCACCACGTGTCATTCTACACAAGAGCGGTGTTTTCGTTCGGATTTTTGCAAATGAAAATAACTTTACACGAATAGCGCTGCGCTCAGCTTTTACGAATTGTGTAAACATTTTTCATATAAAAATTAAAAGCTTTTTTCTGTTACTTAAACTGAATTAAATTTTATACGAACTGTACCTGTTAGCCTGTTTTTTGGTTATATTAAAAAGACATCTTAGAAAGCAGAATTTTTATTTTCAAAAGCGAAGATTAATTATATTCAAATTAATAAAATATCATTTTTTTGGATTGTTTCATATCATATATCTATTATTGTTTATCGATGGGTCTAGTACCCGGCTTACTTGCGTCAAAATTGTCAAATTTCAATTTTAATTAACCACCCGGTCATTTATAAAACCTAAAATCTCCTTTACAATATTCATGGTTTTTGAACATATAAAACATTGAAATACATCGAAATGTATACAAATAATCGACAATACAAAAGTAAAGCTTTCTCCAAGAAATATCTTGCAACAGATCTTTATAAAAATTATCTATGTAATGCTACTCAATTTTATGTCCCTTACCAGTTATTAATATTATGATATAATCACTTTTATATCAAACGCATTTACTAATTAAACTCAGACGCTGATATACATTCAATTAATATATTACCCGTACATACAAAAGACGTTAACGCGTCTATAATAGATGTAGAAAACAATACGAAGGTAATAGAATTCCAAAGTAATATCGAGTGAGACCCATCAATCATTGGAGCTATAGAATATGATCTTATCTGAAATGAAACTCATCATTTATAGATCTGTCCGTTGGCGCTGGCCGAATATTATTAATAGATTTATATCCGGCTATCAAGTGATTCTTGTAACGGTAACCCCAGTCATTTTGTCCATCTATTGGTACATACAAATTATATGGCTCGCTAACTACCACCTACTGGTTACGCTGTAACCTCTGGGTGTGGTACTTAAGTGAGATTCGAGCCCTAGTAACATTCCTATATGATTGTTGCGCACCCGTACTTTGATGTTTAATTTGATTTTGAATCCTACTAACTTTTTCTATTATTTTAATCTAATTATCGTTTTCAATATACGTGTAGGATAGTGCTGGTCAAATGGTGTAAATTATCGTGAGGTATTAAAGGATATATTAGATTTCTCCATAATGTTTTCCAACACGTGTAGTGTCTGGCAACCCGCACTTGACCAGCATGGCAGACGACGCCAATTAGGTTCCAATCATTTTATCGTTCCACTGCTGGACACCGAAACACTGGATAACTATGACGCAATATAATCCTTACTCGCTAACCAGTGGTATCTTTTTCTTTTATTCTCATGGCTTATAAAATTCGTACGTATTAAACAAGGGCATGACAATATTAATTACGTTAATGTGTATTAATCAACTATTTTTTTCCTATTTTGTTAACTGAAATATGAACTTAGAGTTAGAACAGTAAGTATATTATATCTATATTGTACTTGTATAAAACTTCACGGCTCCACTCTTGTCTGAAACAGTACCAGGTTGTGCAGAAAGATAAATGTGACAAAGTATTGTTACTCTTATATTAAGTAATATTATTACCATTAAAAATAACACCTATTTCACTATTAAATTTTATACAATAATAAATAAAAATTATTTATTTAAAATAATATAATATTAAAAGTTTTTATAATAAAAATTAAAATTTATATAAAATTAAATTTTAATTTGATTTACTTTTGAAACCATAATTAATCACATAACAGTGTGGTGTACTCTCAAGATATGCTTGTTATTACATTTTTAATAGAAAACTTTCGGAAGCGAATAACTTTAAACATGAATGTAGGTAAATGAAATACTAAAATCAATATTAAAATAATCGACGAGTTTTAAAAAGATAAAGTGACACTTCATTATTTTAAAGTCACTCGATTGCTATCAAAAATTATATAAGAAGCATAAACAGTACCTAAACGTGTATTTCGTCTTCGTCTGTTTTAATTAACGCAGACTAATTAGAGAAAAGAAACAGTAAGGTCTAAGCTACGCGGGTAATGATTTTCCAATAACGACTCGCCGGGTTTCGTAATTAATTTTCAGTTGTTACCCGAACAGTTTGGTATACGCTACTAATGGAGCACAAAGCTTTGAATTTTGCGACTATTACTATTAAAATTAAATATTATTGCACAACTACATGTATTCAATGCCGAACTTAGCCTGTGTGGCAGATTGTCGCCTTAACATTTTTATCCATACTTTAGATTATACCAACAATTAAATAAATATAAAACGTTACGTAACATCTCGCCTGTAATCCCCTAAAAGGTAGGCAGAGAAGTGTAATACTACACTCCAATATTGCCATATATCGGGCACCAATCCAGACTGCGAGCCACTACTAGAAAATCTATATTAGAAAAATCTAATAGTACCCGACCCGGGAATCGAACCCAGAACCTCTTGATCGACCAGTCGACCAACGAGGCAGTCTTCTATTGGAAATGTATAGTAGTGGCCAGGAGTCTGGATTTGTGCCCGGTGTATGGCAATAGACTTATCACCTATTCCATAATGGGGTGTAAACGTAACTGATGAAACATGGGAATGTACTACACTCTTCTGTCTACCTCTTTGTGATTACAGGCGCGATGTTACCCTTGATAATAAATTGAAATTAAATATATTTGTACAATATAATATAGGAACTAGGTATTATGTTCTTCTAAAATAATTATATCAGTTAACGACGTTCTGCTAGCATAGAGGACACCATTAGGATATTACGTATATAAGATCTTTAGGTTCGATTTTAGATCGACTAGTATGTTTTGTAAATACATGAAATCCCATTGCGATGTATGGGTGTAAAGTGTTCTTATAATTATAGCACGAACACAATTTAGTTTAACGCCGAAGTTTCATTCGGTCTAAGTGGGTTGAGTATATTTGAATACTAATGTAAGAACCAAATGCAAATATCTCCTAACAATAACCCTACATGTGTAAATAGTATACATGTATGTAGTATGTAGTAGCATATAGTAGGTTTATGTTTAATGGCAAGAGAACATGATTGATATTGATGATGGCGGTGGTGATGAAGATAATGATGATGATGGAGGTGGTGGTGGTGGTGGTGGTGGTGGTAGTGGTGATAATGATGATGATGATAATGGTGCTGATGATGGTGATGACGATGTTGCTGATGCTGATATTGAAACACCATAACGTGTACCCAAAATACTAGCTTGAATATAAAAAATATTAATTTAAATATGCAGATGGTATAAACCTTCCTTTAACATTAGTGTACAGATACAAAAACCATTACAATATATCACATAAAATTGGTAACCAAACCTACCAATATCGGAATACGTGTCCAATCGGAATAAAATTTTAATTGAAATCTATGATAGAATTGACGAAATCAGCGCCATCTAATCGAAACGGATAAGATTAGATATGGTTAATTAAATATTGACCTAGTAATTTATATTCCAGACATAAATATGCCGTTAATATCAAGAACGGCTCGATGTGAAAACGAAAAAGCGTCCATTAGTAATACGAATCCATATCGCTTCGATGCGGCGTAAAAGATAGCGTTAATTGAACTTTACGTGCAGTAAGTCGAACTTTGTAACCAAAGCTTCGCCCGTCATTTAAAGATTATAAAGCTTAGAAACTTGAATTTTCAACTTTATCTACATGTTTTGCTGCATTTTTCATACAATGCTACAGTTCAACGTTATCTACGTATTTTTCTACTTTTTTATACTATGTTAGCGTGTATTTTCAATATACCAATGTATGTATAATTACAATGTTACAATGTATGTATAATTGTTCGCAATTTTTGTCATAAGGTACACGTTTTGTAGACGCATACACATATTGTCACGCCTATTTTCCATAGGCTTAGGCGGAGTCTACTTATTTCCATCGGCTGAGTCCAAGCCAATTTTTCATACTTTATACAATATAAGGAAGGTGCTTTGTATGAAAGAGAGTATCGGTGTAAAATTGAGAAAGGGCATGCTCCGATGGTTCGGACATGTG
>DWEO01000049.1:0-13156 GCA_018245995.1 Pyrrhopyge telassa croceimargo
CTCTCCGAGAGGTACGAGGCCAGAATCCTCCTCAGGTACCCGGGCGACCCGTGGGGCGTGAGCGCCTCCGTGATGCAGGCCCATGGCAATATGTTGAATGCGTTGGCGATGTCTAAAGACACCATCAGCACCACGTTACCCCAAAACCTACTACTGTACTCATCAATCTAGGGCATTGATCAGATTAAAATACAAACGTGGGGCGCGTCGACTTTCTATCATCTTACAGTCACCTATGTTTTGGATTCGTTTATTACATGTTATTGTTTGTTATTATTCAGCTATATCGGGAGTTCTTTAAAATATATCTTCTTATTTGTATACTCTTGATAGAGTAGTCTCGGTCAGGCATGTTATTTGGAGACATGTAGTAGTCTCTATTTTTCTCAAACAGTTGCGTGGCTTGCATTCTCATTTACAGACACGTTGAAAAAAGCTCTAATTTTACGTACTACTCATAATGTAATTTTTTTTACCCAGAAACAAAATAAATACTTGTGCTAACCTTGTGTTGTTCTCGATACGAGACCCTTGTGTCCCAGATTTGATATCTCCGATTCCCGGAGTGACAGGGTGAAAATACGTACGAAAGTACAAGTTAGATTATCCAACTTGTATTGTTAAATGGTCAGTACAACCCACACTATCTGCATTCAATCTCAAATCGTATAGAAAAAAAACTGAAATAACTCTCAAAAAGTTGCTAACAATAACTTCTGCGTTACATTGTCGATAGAAACAGGTACAACGGAGTTCTGGCGCCACCGAGTCGTATGCAAAACGTTGTACCATCTCTGACACGCATATCGAGTGCTTACTGATTCTATGTAACGATCGTCATTATCATCAGCCCTTTACAGTCCACTGCTGGACATAGGACTCCCCTAAGGGCATAGTCCCATAATCCCCTCACTGGGCTTGCAGGTTAGTAATCCCAGAGGACAGCTTCTCGCACCGCCTACACTGCTGCCCATAGGCGGCCAGGGAATTAAACTGTGCCTAGACAGGGCGCGCCATACCGTGATCTGCCAGCTATTAACGACACGTATGAATAAATATATATATCGACAATATCACTTGCTACACTTACGCCACAAAGCATCCCCGAGTAATAATTATTTCCCTAATGAGCATCCAAATTATTCATGTGATTTAGAATCAGGAAAGCCAGTGATGGATGAAACCACAATTATTTTATCATTAGAACCGCTAGCCATATAACTAACGTGTAAATAATATTCCGATGCAAATGTTTCATTAGAAACCAGAATCGTTGACGTGTTTTATACAATGTTGAGAAAATCTCTCTTTTTAGTCTTAACCAAGTATTTCATTATCTCAGCTCTAGATCAACTTAATAGTGTAATTGACGTGAGCGAAGAAAATCGAAAAGTTAATAGCACTAGAGTTCAATGCGTATTAAATGTGATTAGTAAAAATATTCCTGGCAGCACAGATATTACAGTTATCAGTGCAGAAGGTCCGTTTGAAAATAGTGTGATAAAATCAATTAGCAATGAAAACCGCAACACTGTTATCACGAGAACGATACATAAGAATAATTGGATTATTTCAACTGATATTTACTTGATCCTAATAAACGACACGACAATATGAACTTCAATTAACTTTGTTTGAACTCACAAGGGATTCGTCGTGGAACCCGAGTGCAAAATTTATTACCGTCGTACATAAAGCAATGAAGGACAATATTTATCAAATATTTAATGAATTCCTAAAGCATAGAATATATGACGTGCTGCTTTTCACCACTGAAGACTGGGATAATATTCAAGTGTACACTTACTTTCCGTTTGCTGGCAACAATTGCGGCAAACGTTACAAGGACATTGTTATGTTGGGAGACTGCAGTAATATATCAAGCAGTAAAGGCTCCCCCACACAGGCGCGTTATTATAGGTCGATAATTTCGCATGCGCTATTGCATTAATGGGTCCCGATTCCTTTTAACGTCCTACGTCTTACTTCTTGCGGCGTTATTATCGCAGCAGTGTGTAACTACATGTCCATCTTAATACAAAATATACGGAAAAAAGATATCGCAGTAACGCATGCAAAAATTATCGACCTATAATAACGCGCCTGTGTGGGGGAGCCTTAATACACATATTCTTCGTGAACACTTAAATGATTATCGTAACTGTTTAATCACCGTCGGCATGTACCAGGAGGCTCCTTACGTGATTACTGACCAAGACACATTCTTGACCGTTGCTGATGAATATAAAGTCGGAATAGACCAACTGACTATAGAAAGTATAAACAGTTCTCGAAGGTATAGAAATTGACTACAAATATTTTTCCAGTAACATCGATCGTGGGGTCGTCGTTCTAGCAAATAATACAAACACTAGAATGTTGAGTTATTTGCAAAATGGTGAAATCTCTCTTGCTGTGGGAGGATTCATTCTAATACAGAATAGACCGTTGACATGTGACTATATTTGGGGATACAACTATGTTGATGTGAAATTTGTTACTGCGGCGGCCACTGAAATAACATGGAAAAAGATATATAAGGAGTTTGGTATGCAATGTTGGATATTAGTATCTTGTTCCCTCCTTGTTGTATCGTTATTGACGCTATTGATTTTGAAGTTTACGTTGAAGAAACCCCAAGATTCGATTAGTGTAATGCTGAAGTTGTTGGACTATCTCCTGGATCACAGCGACGACTACTTAATCAGAATAAATAAACTGAGATTACTTCTGATTTGTTGGATTTGGTACACGTATTTCATCATCAGTTTCTATAAAACTGGACTTTATAGTTTGCTAACGGGTCACGTGAAAGAAAAGCTTAGTTTCGATGCGAGCAATTTGAACACATTACCATATGAGGTGTGTCTCGGTGACTCTTTCAGAAACTTTTTCCTATATGCTTATAATATAACGTTTCCATATAAAGAAATAATGAAAAGCTGTCAAACTACGAACACTAGCCTAGACTTTGTGGTAGAAAACCGTGGCTACTACACAATAGCCACAGAATATGCGTATTACTTGACAGAGCTAAATTATATCGATGATAATGGTAATTTCCAAATAGACAGTCGGAATATGTTGAGCAGTACTATATCAACATTTTACTGTTATCGTGGATTTCCATTGAGGCAAAAGTTTCAAAAACATGCATTGCGTATTTACGAATCAGGCCTACTGCAGTTTCACCTAAAAATGATGAAGGTTAAAAAGGGATATTTCAGTCACGAAAATAAAAATTACATCAAAAAGTTACACCTGAGCGACTTCACAGTGTCTTATTATATACTTCTTATGGGCTCGATATTTTCATTGATTTCTTTTATTTTTGAAAGATACAAGGTGAAGAGTATTTAATGATAAACTTGTCTAGGTTGCTATAGTTTGCTAAGTGCAATTAAAAAGTTTTTGTTGAGAAATCTGTAAAGAACATCTACACTATTACTTTTAATATATATTAATAAAAGTAACTAACAGAATAACAACGACTGCCTCGTTGGTCGTGTTGGTTGCAAGCTCGGCTGCTGATCGAGAGGTCCTGGGTTCAAATTCCGTGACGGGTACTATTGGAGTTTTATAACTTATATTTTCTAGTAGAAATTTCTAATAGTGGCTCGGACTCTGGATTTGTGCCCGGTGTATGGCAATTATCCTCTGCCTACCTCTTCGGGGACTACAGGCGTGACTTTACATTTACGTTTAGTAGAAGTAGGCATGTATCTATAGCACTATGACTGGTTTATACATAGAATAGCTATGTTTGTAACACGACCGCATACAACGATTTGCTAACTGAATTAAAAGCGAACGCCTCTATCGCCACTTCGCCACTTACTGCACCTGTTAATGACAGTATTTCCTGAGAACAGTACAAGGGAATGTAGAAATGTGGGTAATTTTCGTAAGAGTAGACGACAACAAAGCTCTTATGTAATTCTGGACTATGTTTGCTCAGTTTAAATAATAGCTCCCGTTTGTTCTACGTTTCTATTTGATATGTACTAATGTAATGTTATAAATTGCTGTTTCATGTTGGAAGGTTGCGTAAGAACTTGAAATAATTTGTGTTTATTGATCGCTATAAAACATGCTATATATTTGTAATTACATCCTTTGTAGCTTGCAGCAGATTCGAGATATGAAGTACAAATACGATGTACGCTGTTGGGTATAGGTATAATTAATTAAATTCACTCAATGACATTAAACCACACTTGTTTGCGTTATTTCGATACACGATTTGTATTCATAGCAAATATTTACAATAAAGGTTTGTGTGCTACTGTCGTATTTACTTTATAATTATTTATATAGTCCGAGTTCAAGGATATAAGGAATTAATTTGTTTGTTTAGTTAAAATAAACATGGTACGTGTAATGTAAATACAAGCAAATATTTATCAAAGTATACTAGCTGCGTGAGCATCCTTTGCGTGAGCTTCGGAACATGTTTACCAAACTTTTCGATAAAAAATGTTCGCTACAGACAAGTGAAACATTTACAAATGTGTCTAGGTTATTAAGGTCCTTTCAAATAGACTGGCTCGGAGAGCAGAAAAGATTTTGACTGCCTCGTTGGTCGTGTTAGTTGCAGGTGCGACTGCCAATCGGAAGGTTCTGCGTTCAAATCTCGGGTTGGGTAACATCACGCCTGTAATCCCCGAAAAGGGAGGCAGAGGAGTGTAGTACTACACTCCCACGTTTCACCAGTTACGTTTAGGTCCCATTATGGCGTAGGTGGTGAGCCTATTGCCATATATCGGGCACAAATATAATAGTGAGATAGCAACTCATCAAGCAATGATAACGAAGGCGAGATAGCAACTCATCAAGATAAAGATGTACATTATATAACATGTATTTTATTTTTATACTACATCGTTGAATTTATAATTGTAAACATATTTTATTTAATCGATAAAACGTGTAGTATCTCTCAAGTTAATGAACCACGGACTGCAGAAAGCGTAAAAAGGGGTTTAAAGTTCTCAGTGATATCCATTGCGTTTCAAAAGCTATACAAATCTCCTACTAAAATCGAAACCAATCGTAAACACCGCTCGGTCAGCTGCAGATTGCTTCTGAAGTAGGACTGCCATTAGATTAGACATCGACAATGACAACTTCGTTAGCCGAGGCTAACGAGAAACTTTGACACGCTTATTTACCAACAGAAACATATTGTTAACTGTGATTCCATATTTCATCTTGCGAGTTTTGCTAACTTCCGCGACAGGTTCATTAGCCTCGTTTTGATTCGAATTAAAAAGTATGAAACGAAGTTTTGAACTAGTATTAAAACTGTCAACATCCTTTTAAAACGTGGGACTTAACATTAATTAGGTCTTATTTCCTTATGAGAATTTCAAAACTACAGCACTGCAAAATAATCTAGTTGATGGTTCTTAAGAACGTATCTTAATTATCAATTTTTATACGTAAAACAAATGCTTTTAATTCGGAAAGTAATATAAATTCTTGCACAATTTCACTTTTACGATATTGCCATAATTCAAAGCTTACATTTTCTCCATTTACCTATCTAATCTTACCTAGGATGTGGTGTACACATTCATCACTCTCTCCATACACGCAAAAACAAAACGAAATCATACGGCGATACCAACTGAAATCCCTGGCAGAGTACTGACACGATACATAAATCTAGACGTAACTACGCAGACGGTCCGACAAGCAAAACAAATACACTTTTATACAGGGGGACAAACTAATTTGCATATGGAAAGCGCCATGTATCACTGTGGGGAGCATGTGTGTAAAAATTTGGCCCGCGATCAATATGAAACAAACATTGACCAATGCTCAAGGGTACCTAAGTGCCTAATATATTGCGAATAGTTTATTGAGAATTACGTGTATAAAAAGACTAGCAATTGCCGCGGCTTCGCCCGCACGTAAATCAGTGTGTCACAAAGATTTTTAATATCTTCCGGTTTTTGCAACATTTATCATTACTGCTCCACTCCTATCAGTCACAGCGTGATGTTATATCTCCTATAGCCTTCCTCAATAAATAGACTATTCGACACAAAAATAATATTAAATTCGAATCAGTGGTTCCTGAGATTAGCGCGTTTAACCAAACAAACAAACGAACAAACTCTTCCGCTTTATAATATTTGTATGATAATAATATGTAATTATTAATTGAAATATGTAATTAAGAACTAAGGTATAACTAAAATAAAAATGTACATCTCTCTGCCTAGGGCCTCGCTGTTATACAGGCGTGATGTTATGTTTAAGAAATTTGTATGTTTTTACAGACTTGGGTGGTATTGAAATGACGAAAATATTGAATTTATGGTTGAAACTACACACTTTTAACTAAACACTTTTTAGGATGCCATTTCATGGACCTCATACAAAATCTAAAAACGACGAACATCAATTAAATAACCAATTTATAGACGATTTTAGTAGATAAGTCAAATTAAAATAAATATCTCCTACTAAAACTTGCGAACCCTAAGCGTTATATTTCAATGGAATTCGATACAGACTAAAATAACAATAGTCACGCCCAAACTTCAACCTTGGGACATGTAGAATTATACCTACAATTATTGAACTCACAATCCGAACACAATTCGTTATACCAAAGTCAAAATCATCGGGGGAACATAAAAGCGACACTTCATATTTGTTATTACGAGGACCGCGCGGGAGGGTGCCATTCATATTCAAATTACTTTCAAATCTACAACTATTATTATCCCAACGCATTGTGTTGGTCCTCCGGGACCTATATCATTATTCCTGTAGTCCTTCAAATCATGTAAGAGTATTGTCACACAGTCTCTGGACGCCGACGCGTGGGCCAAATTATTGTCACGAGGGCGATTCAAAACCACTTTATTTCAATTTACTGCATATTTACCTTCCTCCACCATTCAGACCACAATTGATAATGCTCCACGGTCTTGTTAAATGTGAATACATTACATGTTCGATGCTCGCGAGAATTTCATATGAAGATTTACAGCCACTAAAATATCTTAAATTTTAATCGTTTATTACAAGCGACGCTAATAAATTTTCATGGGAAATTATAGAGTCCACTGACATCCATTAGTAATAAAACATTAGTCATGGAATTGAGAATTCATCGGTCCCTTTTGAGAATAATTTATGTGACGGTAAACATTTTTATGTTCCATTAATGTTCAATTCGATTCTAGTATCGGATTGTCTAATGCAAGTGGCGCCTCAGCTCTCGTCGGCGGACGTCCTCTACATAAAATTTTGTCCCAAACAAACAAAAACTTTTAGCACCCACCCCCTAGAAGCGTTGTTTTTTAAATAAACAAGTTCTGTTTTGTTGGGATTAACTCCGGTTAGTTTCAAAATATTGACTCGATTCATCAACTGGCTGGCTGGGGTTTCAACACAATATCCGATGGAATGGAAATAATATTACACTAACCTTCAGGTATTACATTTTATGACGGTAGGGTAACGAAAAGGTATAGAGAGCTCTCCTTGCTATGCTATTATTATACCATTTATTGCCACACACGATTCCTTTTTATTCCACTCGCGCTTATGTTACTCTAACAACCTAGACTGCAGAATTCAATTAGAATTGAGTAAATTCTAATTGAATTCTGCAGTCTCTGCGGTAATACCTACTGTAATAGACTGTAACCTAACAGTAAGTGTTAGTTCTTAAAAAAATGCCTTAACCATTAATGAACGTACAAACGTACATGAACTAAGGTATTCAATGCTTCCACATGTCTTATTCTTTCAAAGTTGCTTGAAATATGTCTTAAGATAAAGTTAGCTAATGTGTGAAGGTAATATGTTGAAACAAATAATAATGAAGTGCCTATTTCTGTAATTTCACAAATTAGTAACATAACACCTTCATCAAATCGTCTTTCTTAACAACTAGGAAACAGAAGTAATTCAAGATAAAGCAGTAAACAAAATGGCGGAACATTTGTACTATGATATTAAAATTATTTCGCATATTTGCGTCTGAGGGAATTTCAATCGTCAAGAACTACTTATATAAATGTTACCATACGTTTAGGTACATAGATATAAGTTTTCACTTAATGGCAATATTTGCGTTTTTTTTATAATAGCATTCACTACTGATCACTATCAATTTTTGAGGAACACTCAGCTTAAGAAGAAAACCGAAAAGTGACAAAGTTTATAAATTATTTATTTAATTCGTACGTGATTTGAATTTTATTTAAAGACTGCAAAAAATTGCTACAAATGTTTCGATTCTTCGGACACAAACAAAAAACGAAACACGTGTTCGTCATGTTTATGAAGCAAACTATAAGACACCTGGCGTACAGTATTGCCTTTCATATAGCAATGTTAATAGATTTACAGAAAACTTTAATGTATTAAAATAATATGTACACTCAATAACATTAGGAAAGCTCATTATAAATTCTATGAGAAAAACATTCACTAAACCGACATACTACTTATTTCATATGTATGAGAAGATAAACACGAAGAATAGATGATATGTAGCGCAAACACTTGACACCTCCGCTTCTGAAGTACAAGAAATTTTAATGAACAAAGTACTTTGTTTGACATATATGTCAAAATGTGTTGTATGGTCAAGGAATATAGATGTACATTTTTTGTGAATAAATTGTACATTAATAAATTTTAATAACATATGCTCTTCAAGTTACACGTTGTTTGTGTGGATTGCCTCGTCTGTCGTGCTGGTGGCAAGAACGATTGCCGATCGAGAGGTCGTGGGCTTAATCCCGGGTCAGATACTATTGGATTTTTCTAATTTAGATTATCTAGGAGTCTGGGTTCGTGCCCGGTGCATGGCAATAGACTCACCACCTATTCTGTAACTGGTGAAACGTGAGAGTGTACTACACTCCTCTGTCTACCTCTTCGGGGAAAACAGGCGTGACGTTACGTTTTTAAATTACACGTGACAACATTCTTCCTTAGTGTTTTGAATGGGTATGCATGGGTATTATTATTCTTCATTTCCAAATAATACCGAAGTCTCTGAATAAAATAACTTGTCAACCACTGGTTGAAAATATTTCGAATTCAAATAATGACCCGGCCAATCACGAGGCAACAAGGAAACACGACATGGACAAGATATATCAAATTCGAATTAAGAGAAAGTTAATTCTTAAGACCACACCATTGCGTGTACAATATCGATTCCGTATTCGTTTCGTGTATAGACGATGGCGCTTATGTCATTCGGATTACCCATACAAACAGTTACCGAGTAAAAAGGCCATGATGCCACATTATAAACTCATATCACTACGCGTTTCCGCTGATGGTGCTAGAATGATAAATTCCGGATATGACAACACTATGGCTATTGTTTCAAAGGCAACAATGCAGACAGACGGACAAAAAATAGAAGGACGAGCGGAGAGAATAAATCTAAATCGCATTTGAAGTCGAGAACTGGTCTAAGCGCGTTCGTTTTGTTTTGTGACCTGTCTTTAGAGCGAACGGAGCTGACGAAAGAGTATATGAAAGTCATCGTATTAGCTTTAAATTATTAACAAGACGTACCTCGAAATGGAAGAAACCGAGACAGAGTGACTTGATGAAATATCTATCTTCATTGGAATTTTTAATGATGTGTCGCTTTTAAAAGAATATTTTTGCACATTATTGATCAATGAATAAAGAAACAACTCAACAAATCATATAGGAAATGGAGAATGAAGCAATATTCAAAAGTCCGATAATCCCAATTGAATACAAACCAGACGCCACTGATGAAAATTTCACATTGATTGTAGGTGAATGTGCCACGTAAATTAAAATTAACGGTTCATTTCACACAAACGATACAGTAACTTGAGCCCGTGTTTCGCTTTCCTGAAATAATGATCATAAACTGTTAAATAATATTGAAACGAATATTAATAGATTTATATTTGGAACTTTGTAATAACGACCATCAGCTAAAATGGTTCTCTCGTGACGCGAGTATTTTGTTACCGGTAATAAGGTAATTGTTTTACTCTCGTCGAATAGCAAGACGATGTATGAGAGTTAAATTGGTTAAGGCTTTGGATCTCATTCTACTCGTAATAGAGGACAAAGAAATAATATAAATACACAGTTAATATAACAAAAATATTCATATTTGAGCAACGCCAATTATATTGTCATAATCCCAACAAAATTATATTTATAATTTTGGAGAAAATTCTGTTCTCTATCTCTTAGTCGCGGGTGATGAGGCAACAAATAAAATCTGACTTATGTTCGAAAACACAACATAAAGTTTAATTCGATATCATATCCCTTTGACTACATTGGGAAACTTTTCTAAGAGTCATCACTTTTAATCAGCGCATTTAACGCCTTATATTTAATTATAAATCATCAGCGTTGTATCATTTATACTTAGATAAGATCATGTTTACATTATGTTATGAATATAATGTGTATATAAGATTAGGAATATCACCACATATAGTGTTCAATTTGTACTTTTTGTCGCTTTCTTCTATAAGAAAATTTATGATTTATTTATTCATTATTTATTTATTAATTATATTTACGTTATTTTATAAAATATCCAAATAATTAAAGACTAAGAATTTGTCTTTTTATTCATATTTTTCATAAACCTATTCAAAGTTCCAGAGCAAGTATTCAACCATTAGTGTGAATGCAACGGATACTTTAAGATTTAATGGGTGACAAGGCACGTAATAACAGCACTTGGGTTACACATGTTTCAACTTTTTCTCCCTAGTTCCAAATTTGAACCAAAAAACGAAGGTGATAAGTAGGTGTTAAAAGAAACCGCTTTTTAATAGTTTCTAAATCTAGCTTAAGTTATGATTCCTATTTGTGATCGATTGTTTTTTTATATATATGTTTTTTATCTACTCACTAGCTTCTGCAGATTTTACTCGTATTAATATATTATTCAATTTTCCAATTTTACATCTGTCTAAATATATACCTATAATCTACCAACTAATAGAGTTCAAGAGATGGTCTCAGAACTCGTAAACAAATTTCTCTCACACCACACCAACATCTCTCTCTATATTATTACAAGCGGGTCCTTTAATTGAATTTGCGGCAGTAGTCGTGTTGTTTTTAGCACCCTTTTAGCCGAACGTGCCTTATCTGTACGCGTCAAAGCTGACATTATCTGGTGAAAGCCATCAGTGCAAATGCGTCCAATTAGGCTCTGTGTATCATACAAGAGTAACAGCTTTATGGAAACGCATTTTGTCTGTTACTTTATAATTACTACTCGTGTTTTCAAATATGTCAATAACTTCACATTTTCCATCGCATGTAAAATGTAAACCATTACTTTGTTTAAAAAGTAAACTACCTTTAGGTACTTCTTCATTTTGTACTTTGCGAAATACCTTCATAAACAAATGTACTCTTGTTTCTTCAAAATCGTAATTTATTGCGTTGTTCCATGTTACGTGTTTTTACCTAGTTTATTATAAAATTGAAATATCAGCTTCTCTGAAGGAGATGTATTAATGTTAATATCAAAAATCGAATTTCATGGACTGCTTAATGATACTCCTTTTTATTTTTAACTGTCAAATTCTAATCATCCGCTTCCCTGGTAGTAACGTCATCATCATAAACGTTAAATTTCAGATCATGCTCACTACCCCCGACCTCCTAGCCCACAGATTTGGTTACTGACACTGACTGATGCATCAATACATCATCTACGTCCATACGGGAAACGTGAGGCGGAAACATTAACAAGGCAGTTGTACATACATACTCGTACATTCTTGCTTACCTTCACTAGAAAATTCTAAATCTTTCAGGAATTACTTTTATATCTATATATCAGTACATTTCAGCTAAGATACCTAATGATTATGTAAATAATGCGAATTCCTCGCCTGATCACTAACGAGCGATTAATAAATGTGAAAAATTGTTTGATTTACAAACAAAGGGATAAATTAAACAGTTGTATTTTAAAGAGCAGTCCGACTACTATTTAGGGTGTCCCAGATGTACGATCAAGCTGATGATAAATGACTTAACGTAATAATTCCTCTAATGCCTGACTTGATGACTAAACTTGATGTTATGTTCATGGTGAAGACACCAACGGACTATGAACTTTCAAGTATGGTAAAGTATATCAAATATGTTTCTTACAGTTGTTTAAGTTATTAGCAAGATAGTCGAAGAGACCTCGGTCTGATCAGCGAGAGCTCATCTGAATGTCTTCAGATATTTCCAAAATTGATCAAAATTTATATCCTAAAACCACGTGAATATAGCCGAGACAACATTTAATCATGTATAAATTGTATATGTATGTATTGATACGACATATTTATTATGGCATATTAAAAAAATGAGTCCACATATATTATTAGGGTCCTGTCAGTTCAGTGATATCCCTTGAGAGATTTTTACCTTCGTTAAGTTGCGGAGGCCGGAGCTCTTCAATATCGGGCACGAGATTAGATTTATGCTTTATTAGTTTTCCGTTATTTAACTGTATTCGGGAATTGGGAATCATTTTAAATCTATGGGAGGAACCGTTTGTGGATCTTGTCGCGTAGGGAATAGTTTGGAATAATATTTTCATTTATTTATAATATCAATTTATCATGAGGCTATATCCTCACCCTCTGTTCTATAGTCAGACCTAAATATGTATAACTGATGAAACGTGGGAGTGAACTAGATTCCTCTGCCTACTTCTTCGGGGATTACAGGCATGATGGCACGTTATTGAAGAAAAACCAACCTGTGCTCATAATTCTATTGTCACTACAAGGAATTTTTCTTTTCTATTGTAGTAGGTCCAAAATGAATACAGTATTCTACGCTATTTAAAAATTTTAATTTTTTCCCTTGGTGATTTCATTTTGGCCCCTGGCTGTTAATATTTAACGTGTATTGAAAAGTGAATAAATTAAACACAACGTATAATAAATCAATAAAAAATCCTAATACACAAATTATCTTAATTACATCTTGTTACAAGGTCGCAAAGGTCAAACAAAAAGTATCAAACAGCGAAACGTTAAACCTGTAATTAATCGTTAAAAAATCACAGGCATATTGATACCTAAGGGCCTTTTAAAACTAACTACTGTGAGAATTGAAACTGCGACTCAGCGATTTTTTA